>JASDQU010589334.1:28364-38722 GCA_032191745.1 Picea mariana | reverse complement strand
AAAATGAATAAACTTTGTGAACCACTCCCCAAGTCTTGGATGTAGCAAAGACATCAAGTGAGGAACCATTTTCTGGTAATATTTTTTTTTCAGCGCCTTAATTTGTTGATTCTAAAATATAATTTGGAACTTTGGGATAATTGTCTTCTTCTTTAGAGATGGATAGTGGTGAGGATTTCCTCTCCAAACTACTAGGGCTATCAATACCCCAACCTTCCACTCTTATACATATAACTAACCTTTACCATCTCAGGGAGGTTCCATTTCCCCATCCAAGGTGATAAAATGAGAAGCAGAGAATACAGAGAAAGAGCAGAGTAGAAATAGTATTCAGTATATTTTTTATATGAGAAAAAAATTACATTCAGAAAAGGGAAAAGAGTTGAGCTAAATAGGCTCAAGCAAATCAAGAACATCATGAAACGATAGTACAACTGGCTAGGACAGCTGGTAGTGTACAGTCAGACTGTTGAGGTTACATTATATTTAACACTCCCTCTTAAACTCAACAGTTACAATCATCAGCACTGATAATGCCCAAGTGTTGTCTCTGAAAATCAAAAACGGATTTTCTTAGCGGCTTTGTAAAAATATCTGCGAGCTGATTTTGAGAGCCACAAAATTTAAGTGCAATGTCACCATTATTGACGAGCTCGTGGATGAAGTGAAAGCGAGTGTCAATGTGTTTGTTTTTCTTGTGAAACACATGATTTTTGGATAGATAAATTGTTGAGGTGTTGTGACAGAAGATAGGAGTTGGCTCCTTTTCTATATGTGACATATCTTTCAATATTCTTCTCATCCACACAGCTTGACAGAAAACTGAGGTAGCAACAACATACTCTGCCTCTGCATAAGACATTGATACAATGGGTTTCTTCTTTGATGCCCATGAAATTAGGTTCACGCCTAGGTGAAAAACATATCCTGATGTGCTTTTTTCTGTCATCTAGGTTGCCTGCAAAATCACTGTCTGTGTAACCAGAGAGATGATTATCATCAGACTGAGTGTACCATAAGCCAAAATTGAGATTTCCTACAACATATCTCAAAATCATTTTCACCATATTCCAGTGAAAATATTTGCGGGATTCCATAAACCTAGAAACAAGGTTGGATACATACATAATATCAGGCCTAGTTGATGTAAGATACAACAAATTGCCTACTAAACTTTTGTACAGGGTAGGGTCCATTGTAGGTCCTTCATCTTTCTTGCTCAATTTTGTGCCTAGGGGTATAGGATTTTCTACTGGATTGCATTCTTCCATGCAAAATCTTTTGATGATGTCTCCTGCATACTTTTGCTAATAGACAAAAATTCCTTTGGTTGACTGATCAACCTCAATTCCCAAAAAATATTTTAT
The DNA here is from genome assembly GCA_032191745.1 of Picea mariana. Classification (NCBI taxonomy): domain Eukaryota; kingdom Viridiplantae; phylum Streptophyta; class Pinopsida; order Pinales; family Pinaceae; genus Picea; species Picea mariana. Next base: position 37,355 of record JASDQU010589334.1, on the reverse strand, counting down.
TATGCCGAGATCTTTCATCTCAAATTCAGATTGCATGGTATGTTTAAAACTGGTTAACTCAAGATTTACAGTATATGTCATGTCATCAACATATAAACATACAATCAGAATTTTACCATGTTGAACAGTTTTGGTGTAAAGAGTTGGCTCATTTTGGCTTCTGCTAAAACCACTTTTGATCACGTAAGTGTCAATTCTATTGTACCAAGATCTTGGAGCTTGTTTTAAGCCATACAGGGCTTTCTTCACCCAATATACTTTGGTTGGATGCTCTTTGACTTCAAATCCAGGTGGTTGATCCACATAAACTTCTTCTTCTAAGAAACCATTCAGGAAAGCTAACTTGAAATCCATCTGGTATACTTTCCATTTGTGTTGAGCTGCTATGGCTAAGAGAGTTCTTACTGTTTCCAACCTTGCTACTAGAGAAAAAATTTCACCATAATCGATACCAGGTTGCTGTGAGAATCCTTTGGCAACAAGTTTTGCCTTGTACTTTTCAATCTACCCTTTTTCATTGAGTTTAGTTTTGTAAACCCACTTGACACCAATACTTTTCTTGTGTCTATGCAAATCAACAAGATCCCATGTCTTGTTCTTCTCAATGGAGTCAATCTCTTGGTTCATGGCTTGAACCCAATGTGGCTCCTTAGTTGCCTCTTTAAGAGATGTAGGTTGACATGACATTAAGGCAAAAAGATTGTGTTGTTCAATGTCATCCAATTGTTGATGGATTTCTCTCAAACTTCGAGTTCTCGGGTTTGGAAGTTCAAAGGATGAATATCTGCTGGAAGTTGAGTTATCCAGAGAGTTTTCAGATTGTCCTTGTACCTGCAATATTGGAAGAGTAGGTTGAGGTATCGTCTGTCCTGAATTTTCTACGTTTTCAAGAATGGGTAGCAATGGATTTTGACTGTCCATTTATTGATTTCCAGATTCATTCCAGAGTTGATTTTCTAGAAATTTTACATCTCTGGTGAGAATTAGTTTCTTTGAGATTGGATTGTAGAGCATGTAATCTTTTGATGTTTCATTGTATCCAGTAAAGATGCATTTCTCACTTCTATCATCTAGTTTCTTCCTTAATTCGGAAGGTATGTGAGCGTATGTTATGCGTCCAAATGTCATTAGATGTGAAACATTTAGCTTTGTCCCACTCCATGCTTCTTGAGGGACCTGCATCTTGAGACTGGTGGTTAGCAATCTGTTTAGGAGATAAGCTGAGCATGCTACTGCTTCATCCCAAAATGTATTTGATAGACATTTCTCTTTGATAAGGCTTCTTGCCATGTTCATGATTGTCTGATTTTTCCTTTCAGCCACTCCATTTTGTTGTGGAGTATACCTGGTTGTAATTTGCATGATGATGCCTTGTGATTTGCAAAAATTTGCAAATTCGTTGGAGTTGTATTCTTCTCATCCATCTGAATTGAGATTTTTGATGTATTTGCCACTCTGTTTTTCACCTTCACCTTTGAATTCTTTGAATTTTGCAAAAGTTTTAGACTTGTGTCTGAGAAAATAGATCAAGATTTTCCTGCTAAAGTCATCAATAAACGTTAGAAAATAAAAGCTACCACCTATGGACTCTATTTGCATTGGTCCACATAGGTCAGTGTGAACAAGTTTGAGATGTTGTTTGGCTTGAGTGGAGGACTATGGAAAACTAGTTCTCTTATGTTTTCCAAGTATGCAAGACTCACATGGGGGATTTTTCTCTTTGAAAAAAGGGAGACCTTTGACCATGGAGTGATTTTGTAGAAGACTTAGACTTTGAAAGGGTAGATGTCCAAATATTGTATGCCAAACCATAGTTTCATTGGGGGTGGATGCACTTTGTGCATATGTTTGGATCAGATTTGCATTTTTGAGGGTCAGGGGAAACATCCTATTCCGAGTCATGTGGATTTCAGAAATCAATTTTTTGTTGGCGGTTTTATCATATATCTGCCATGATGCTCCCTCAAAAATTACCTTATATCCATGTTCAATGAGTTGTCCTACACTTAACAGATTATGTTTTAGATCTGGAACATGATAGACATTGTTTATGTCTTTCTTTACATTTTGTTTAGTAAGAATAGGTACAGTTCATTTTCCTTGAACTTTGACTAAGGAATCATTTCCAAGTGTAATATTAGAGGAAATTGAAGAATCAATGTATGAAAGTAAATCTTTGTTACCTTTCATGTGATTGATGCATCCATTGTCCAACAACGAGAGATCTTTATGTTGTTATTTAGTCTTGTGGCATGATAGAAACATACCATCAGAGGTTTCTCCTTCATGATTTGAGACATGTGCTCTGCCTGAGAGCTGATTTGCTTGCTTCTTCCTTCATTCAGATTCATAGTGCCCATACTTTTTGCAATAATAGCATTGTATGCTTGATTTGTCATTTGATCTTCTCCTTCTATCTCTTTGAGGCTGGAAACTAGGATTTTGGTTTTGTTGTCTATGACCTCCACTTGAGTGAGGGTTACTTGGACTACTCCCTCTTCCTTGGTGACCTCTACGTTTTCCTCTGCCTCTTCCTCTGTTGAAAGAGAATTGAGTTTTGAAGGAATTTGTGATTGACTCATCTGTGAGATGCAGTCTAGTCTCATGTGTCAATAGAGGGCCCATTAATTCATCTATTGAAAATTTTGACAGATCCTTGGATTCAAGGATTGTTGTAAAGACCATTTTGAATTTCTTTGGTAAAATTATGAGGACTTTCTCAACAATGCATTGATCAAGGATGGCTTCACCAGTCAATCTGATCTAGTTTATGATTCGCATGACTCTAGTCATAAAGTGATCATCATTTTCAGACTTTGTCATTTTTAAAGTCTCAAAATGTGTCCTTAAGGTCTGCAATTTGACTGTTTTGACCCTCTCATTTCCTTGGTAGGCTGATTTAAGGATGTCCCAGGCCTTTTTTAAAGTAACAATACCTATGATTTTTGAGAAAATCAAGTCATCCACTGAATTTTGAATCTAGAATTTTGCCTTATTCTCTCTGTTCCTCTGTGTTATCTGAGCAGTTCTCTGTTGGTTGGTCATGGCGGCAAGGTATGCGGTATCTGGTTCCACATATCCAAGATCCACTGGATCCCAACACTCTTGTGCTTGCAAGAAGGATCTCATTCGAAGAGACCAAAACTCATAATTATTTCCAAGAAGAATCGATCCTTGAGTTGGTCCTAAATTGCTATATGTGGCCATCTTTAAAGAATTTAAAAAAAAAATAAAAAATAGGATTTCACGTTTACCTGATCCCTGCACGGAAAATTGGGTCTTTGAATTTCTTTCAGTGACTTTGGACCAAAAAACGTGGTGTAAACCACTTCTTTGACTTCAATCTGGCTGGATCTGACTATCCAAGCGAAAGATCTACGGATTCAGGCCTCTGAGCTTTGTTCTTTAGCAATTATAGCAACTATAGCGATTGTAGCCCCTATAATGGTGGAATAGGTCCAAATGCGAAATCAGCCCCACGCGAATAAGCACTGAGTGTGAGCTCCTTCCCCACATGACCACTACCTGTGACCACTATCTTAGCCCACAAAGAGCATGTCGTGCTTCGTGACCTCGAAAGTATTGGCGTGTGAGCCACTCTTGACTCTCCAACTCCCGAACTCTGAAAGGGGCTTAACGAGCCCTCAGCTCCTCTCATATCCTTCCTCCACATGACCAAGACACTATGAACATGGTCCACTTTTTGGTATTTTGGTATTTTGGGACTCTTCCATGCGAGCCCCACTTAACTCCTATTTCCCGAATCGTCGATCTTCGAAATGTTGAAATTCCAGAGCTCCCAATCTGATGGTCCCGATTCTTCCATGACCTGAAGGCTCAGATCACGTCGGGATTTTTCATTTTACAAGTTCTCATAACTCTCACCTCTGATTTCATGATTTCCAAAATCGCAATGGCTCTGTATCAATCCAGATCTCTCTTTGATCGATGACTGCAATTTTGTTGTGATTTCACGTTTCTCGAAGTCAGAGGATGGCACGCCTCTGTCCTCCTGATTCCCAATTTCTCAATAGATTCAAATCGATTACTCACGATATTTCTCGATCCAACGACTCAGATTGATTCATGTTTTCACTATTCATGAATTCTCACTGCCTTGATCTCTAACCTTTACACCTTGTGAAATGTCAAGATCTCTGACATTGTGGAATACATACATATCTAGATGTCCCCACCAGGTGTTGATTATGTCATGACGATTTCTACCATATTGAGTATATTATTTTCTCTCGAAATCTAGAAGAGATGTTGCATTTTAAGTATATTTGGGTGTTATTAATTAATACTTAATCATGATTAACCTAAGTTATTAAATGTCTTATTAACTTTTTAAAACACTTTTTTACTTATTGCAATTACTTCGGCTCTTTGATACTTCGGCGGTTCATGAACTAAGTCTTTGTTAAAACTCTCGAAGGGAAATATCCCAGAGTGACGTGGCAGAGATGACATCATTCTTGATGATGAGTCAAGAAAATAAAGGTGACACGCATCACTTGAAAACGTATGAATCATCTGATGGAAGTATCAAAAATAAGTGCCAATCTTATACATTACTTGTAGGGTAAATCTTATTCATTACTTGTAGCTTATCTAGTCGAAAAGAGTCGATGACAGTCTACTGGTGGCCATTGACGCTTCTGGTTTGTATGTCAACATCTTCCAAAGCCCAATTTATAATATCATTGTAAGGTATAATTCTAGGTCTTGCAAAAATCCTATGTAGTTCTGATTGTGCTACAAATCTAAGCTTGGATGAGGACTCGTCGTCTTCCTCGGAAGAGTCTTCTGGACAGTTAATAATATCATACTCTAGAATATCATAAACCTTCTTCCAAGACTTAATGGCATTTGTAACTCGCGGAGTTTTTTCTGATAGAACATTTGCATTCGGATTGGAATCACCACCTGATCCATCAAGCTTCCTTGCAAATTTTCATGGTACCATAATCCTTAAGGAAATAAATTAGCCTGCCTCTAACAAAAAAATTCTATAAGCTCTTCACTAAATGAAAAACTTTTATTTGCAAATGGTAAAATAACTTTGAAATTCGAAGTGTTTTATTCAAAAATTCTATAGGTCTTCATATAGATCTACTGATGAAAAATTTATTAGAAACTTAATGAAATATATTACTTGGTGATTCACAATCTTTATTGAAATTGTTATCCTTAATCAATCATAAATGTCATTAATACTTTGATGGTTCAACGTTCGAAATCTTTGGATGTGACAGGATGGAAATATATAGAAGTCTGAAACTGCAGAGTAATTAATTAATACTTAATCATGATTAACCTAAGTTATTAAATGTTTTATTAACTTTTTAAAACACTTTTTTACTTATTGCAATTACTTCAACTCTTTGATACTTCAGCGGTTGGTGAACTCAGTATTTGTTAAAACTCCCAAAGGGAAATCTCCCAGAGTGACGTGGCAGAGATGATGTCATTCTTGATGATGTGTCAAGAAAATAAAGGTGACACGTGTCACTTGAAAACATATGAATCATCTAATGGAAGTATAAAAAATAAGTGCCAAGATTATACATTACTTGTAGATTATCTAGTCGAAAAGAGTCAACGACAGTCTACTGGTGGCTGATGACGCTTTTGGTTTGGATGTCAACATGTTTCAAAGCCCAATTTATCATATCATTGTAGGGTATAATTCTAGGTCTTGCAAAAATCCTATGTAGTTCTGACTGTGCTACAAATCTAAGCTTGGATGAGAAGGACTCGTCGTCTTCCTCGGCAGAGTCTTCTGGAAAATTAATAATATCATGCTCTAGAATATCATAAACCTTCTTCCAAGACTTAATGGCATTTGTAACTCGTGGAGTTGTGTCTGATAGAACATTTTCATTCGGATTGGAATCATCACCTGATCCGTCAAGCTTCCTTGCAAATTTTCATGGTGCCATAATCCTTAAGGAAATAAATTACCCGGCCTGTAACAAAAGAAGTCTGTAAGCTCTTCACTAAATGAAAAACTACTATTTGCAAATGGTAAAATAACTTTGAAATTCGAAGTGTTTTATTCAAAAAGTCTATAGGTCTTCGCATAGATCTACTAACGAAGAATTTATTAGAAACTTAATGGAATTTATTACTTGGTGATTTTTAAATCTTGTGCTCAATAACAGAAGTATCATAGGTTTTTAAATCCTCATAAGACCATGAAAAAACATCTATATATTGTTTAAGTAACTCATCATATTTACTCGTTATTTGTGCCAAAATATATTTTGATATTTTCACCATCTTGGGATTTTCATTAGATCCTACATTGAAATCTTCAACTTCTTCAATTTGAGGTCACAAACTAGAATTTAAAGGTATATCATCACTGTCAAACAATCTTTCTAGAGGGAGAAGACCTATATGAATTTGATTGTTTTTAAGTAAGATCATGCAGTGATTTGCAATTTTATCTTGGAACTTTTCTGGATTTTATCCTTCCTAAAAAATCCAGACTGGATCATTCTGATTTTATTGATCAATGTGTGTCTCAGAAAACTTATCTAGCATTTCTAGAAACTGCTTGATTTGTTCATCATATTCAAACACTTGCCAATGTTGAACATTGTCTGGAATCGAAGGTTTATGCCTCATTCAATATGATATTTCATCTTCAAAACAGTAGGTGGTATGAAAGTCATAGCAATTTTGGCTAAAGCGTCAGCTTGTTGATTTTTCTTTATGGGAATAGAGTGAATATTAAAAGACGACAAGAAATTCTCTATTATATCCCAGGCACAATTTCTATATGATCTCAATCTTGGATGCTTAGCTTGGTATTGTTGTTTTATTTTTTTTACAATGACCTCAGCATCACCATAAACTATCAAATGTTCTATTTTTTTTTATTTTCTTGAAACTTCTAATCCTAAAACTAAAGCTTCATATTCACATACATTATTGGTATAATCGACATCCCATTGTAATCTATAAGAGAAAGGAATAACATACTCATCACCTACTGCCACAAATAAAACTCCAACTCATGTTCCCTCACAAGATGAAGCACCATCAAAGAACATTTTCCAYATCCCTTCTCTAACATTTATATTTTTCTTTGAAATTTCTATTTTTTTATTTTCTTCTTCTATACATTSTTCAAAATCATCATCTATAGATAATATACAATTTCCTAAATATTAATCAGYAACATAGACTGGTTAGTTATTGGGGTTTTGAGGGTCACTTACAGTATACGCCAGTCTAGTTTCTCTGTGTAGTCGAGTAAATTGTCCACCAAAATTAGGAATTGTAGCATACATCATGTCTAGTTGAACCAATCCTCCTAGCTTGGCACTCCAAGATCTAGATAAAAGCATGCCATACTTGCCAGGAATGTTAGAAACAACCACATCCATAGGAATACTTTTCACAGAAACCTGAGCAAGATTTACAAATAAATATTTAATCATACCCAGACACTTAACCTTTCTAGAATCAAAAGAGTATAGATCTTGGTAAGGTCTAGTAATTTGAAGGCCCAATTTCTCCATGATAATCTTAGGCATTAAGTTATATGAAGCTCCTCTAACATACAATTATGTAGTAAATGATCATGCACAATCAATGTAATATATAAAGGAGCAACTGAATATTTATTATTTTCAATGTGTGGTCCAAACATGATTGTAGGTTTTTCATCCTGCAAATTGATAACATCATCTTGACAGTCAACATCATAAAAATTTATTTCTTTATCAGTTTTTTTTTTATAGATTGGGTTCCTAGCAAGTTCAACCAGAGGCATTGGAATTTTAATTTAATTAAGTTCATTCTCTAAATGGAAAGTCCCAATTGGTTTTTCAGTTTCCCTCATCTGAACTTCAGCTTCTATATTTTTTGTCTTCTTAGTCTATAATTCTTTCGTTTCAACTTCTTTTTCTCGAGCAACTTGCGTTTCTTTTGACAATTTTGCAACTACTACCTCATTTTCTTTATTTCGTGATAAAATATTTTTTTGTGGAGAATTTATTGAATTATTTTCTCTTGGCCTCAAATCATATTTATGTTGAAGCTTGACCATTATTGAATCAACAAGACCTTTCTATGTAGAGTCTCCCAAATTTTTGATATTTTCATCCTCATTAAATAAGATTTCAGATCCAAGGATTTCTCATAATCCTGTTTAGTTAGGTGAGGCTCATGATCATCATCACTAAGGTTGTTTAGATATTCATCTAATTCATCATAATCTTGGACCTCATCCCTGCTAAAGTAGTGGATCTTCTTTCTCTCAAAAGTAGAGCGAAATCAAAATCAAAAGCTCCTGCAAAAGTGACTTTTGCAGCTAGTTGGGAAGGTTTAACTTTAGTTGAGATTTTTTGATAAAGCTTATTAAATATTTGATTGAACTCTAGGATTGATTCAAATGTTTTCTTTCTCAAGGCTCTGAATTAGGCTAAGTAATAAAGATGATATTTTTTCTCACCCCATTTCCTCATGAAGGAAGTTTCTGGACCATTATATTTCTGGACTTTCTGGAATTTTTTCTCACCCCATTTCCTCATGAAGGAAGTTTCCTCATGAAGGAAGTTACCTGTCCTTCAAACGTTTGTACTAAAAGTATCATGTTAATGTCCTCATTCTCAACACCAAGAATATCAACAAATTGATCGAAAAAGGCTATATGTTATGTTTTTGTTAAATCCCCTTCTCCCGTGAATTTAGGGAGGCTCTTCATGTAATCTTCAAGTATATCATGCAGGACAACAGGAAGAACTAAGGGATCATATCTAGAAGTGACCTTGGAAATTATCCTAGGGGATTGAGTGGTTATATTAGCTTGTCCACTAGCTCCTGCACCTCCAACACCTCCAGAACTGGACATAGAAATTCTAGGAGATGGAATTCAAGGACTAAAAAGGAGATTATCAAAAACTGCAAAATACTGATCTACTAAACTTTTGACTACTTCTGGATGGTGTGAACGAAGTTCAGAGAAATGATCCT
>JASDQU010589333.1:36406-47745 GCA_032191745.1 Picea mariana | reverse complement strand
TATTCTCACAAATACAACCCCATGTCAATCCCATTTCAAGTCACCCCTATCTTTTAAGCACTATTAACCACTAGGCTCACTAAAGTCATTGCACACCACTTGCCCATAGGCACTATTCTTAAAATTTGAATTAGGCAAGCAATTGTTCTAAAGTGCTCCCATAGTGTTTTGTTTTCTCATCCTTTTATTTTATTGTTTATTCACATGTTTCCTACTACCAAGGTTTGTAATGTGATGTGTATGCTCAGGCAAGGGATCAACCACTAGAAGTAAGCAAGCAATCATGGTTAAATTCCAAACAAGGGGTCATGTATGAAAGTCAATGCATAAACAAAACACCACATAAGAAACATTAACTCAAATAGGTACAATAGGCCCGTTCTAAGGAGAATATGAGTTGTGTCTCTTTGCAAAGCCAATTCTTGGAAGTCAGCGTGGGTGGAGTCTTCAAACTTGTTACATCCCAAATTGTACTTGGTGATAAAATCCCTAATCCACAAGGCACAACCCAAACACGAATTAATAGGATGATCATCACTGCCACCTAAGCAATCTATCCTCTTCACTTTAGGCAGTCTCTCCTCTAGCTTAAGGGGGGTAACCCTAGTAGGAGTACTAATGCTAAGCAATGAGACACAAGGTGAAGCGAGAGTAGCTTTAGTAAAACAATGTTTTTCTGATATCTTTTAGGATATAAAATAGGTAATGGAAGCAAGTAGAGATCAATGCCAAATACAACAGGGGCAATGGAGTCAAGGTGAATCAAAGGGAGCTTATGGGGTGAAGAAGAAAACCCCTCTTTAGAATTTCTCTATTTCATCTAAGGATTAGGAATAAGAGACTAGAACCCAAGGGAAAGAAGAATCTCTTATCTAATCAAGATTAACAATGAAGACAAAGGCCCTACAAGAAGGCGTCCTCAAGGGAGCAACCTTCACGAACAAGATCAACTATAGCAGGATAAACGTTCTCAATACCCTTGCGAGGGTTCCTAAAATGGATAGACAAAGCAAGGCATCAAATAATTATCAAATTAACAAAGGAGAAATGAGAGGAATTACTCCAAAACGTCTTCCCTCCAATAGTAGAATTTCCCTTCAATGGATCAATCTAGTTAGCTTGTAGAAGACTTGAACATTCACAATCAACCTTTATCCACCAAATAGAAACCAATATAAAAAAGTTTCAAGAATTGACACCAACATCCACAAAGAAAGAACCCTTATACATCCATATGTTCCAAGAAAGATATGTCAATTAAGCTACTAATTTTCTGAACCTAGCACCCGACACTTAGATCGAAATAAAATCACTTTATTTATTAAATGCACAACTAGGTTTCAGCCATATAAATCAGCAGAAGCATAAAAATGAAACCAATCACATTGCACAAGATATCTGGGTAAACACCCCTAGAAAATGTTGATGTTTTGTAGGTTCGAGCATGCATTCTCACATGGCCTAGGTGTCAGGCATGTGGGAATCCTTGTTGGCACTAGAATAGCCCTTTCGTTTGCTGAAAACCCCCTTGTATTTTGAGTTGGGGGCTTGGTGATGGGCTTTGTGGGTTTGTGTTGGGGCTTCACACCCACATAGAAGGTCTAATTTGATGTTGAATTGTGGAGGGGCTTCTATGTTGACCCCTAGGACTTGTATGAAAAGGAGATCAAGGTCATTGTGACATTTGATAATTGTGTGGAGTGATAAGTGGGAGAATCTTGGTGATTTCAGTCCAACCACTTGGTGATTGTTGTCCACCATGGAGAGAGGCCGCTAGGCCTCGGTCTACCGTGTTTTTGTTTTTGTTTTGGGTAGGTACCAAGGAGGATGAGACGAACAAAATTCACTCACACAAGAATTATCCAAAATACTTGGATTATAATATAATATTCCATGTAGGAATAATGTATAAAATATGAATAGATAAGATGATTACAATTGAGAATGAGGGCTCGTTTATATACCCACGCAGGGGTGCCCTTAACCAATAGTCATGTCATTTGAGACATGTTCTTTCATTATTAATAGTTATTATTTATTAATTAATTATTATGTTACGAATATCTATTTTATATGTATATTTATGTTCATAACATTGCTTTCCCCTTAAAAATGCTTTGTCCTCAAAGCATACTTTATGGAAGACTTATCTTTTTCTCTAGCTTATAATTAGTGTCTCCTGATTCTTTATTCTTGAGTTAGTAATCGTTGAGGACCTGAGACGATAGGATCTTCTAAGCGCTGAGCAAAACTGTCGAATTGTAAAGGAGTCTACCCATCCTAATTCGATCTTTTGTGGATTTGGGTTTTTATAGGGTTCTTGGAAAGAACTTGGTACATTTCTACTCCCTTGATAGCTTCTATTTTGACCCACACTTGTAGTGGAAGTAATATTCTTTGACATAGCGGTTATTTGTTTCTGTTGATATATTGATTGGCTGAAGTATCGACTTTTGTGATTAGGATGTCGATAAGGCATCCTCGCAACTTGATCTTTACTTCGTATACTTGTAGCTTTTTCTTGATTAACTTTTGTAATTGAGTTTTCTTCATACCCATGGATTGTTTCTTCTTCGACATTTGAAGACCTCTTTATATCAGTTGGATTCACATCTTTTTGAGTTGTAAGGTTGACTGGTTCTGTATTAATTCCTTTATCTAGAATTGGGGCTTTTACATCTAAAGACTTCTTTAGTTCCATAGGTTCAGTCATTGTCTCTTTATCGACTATTGATGTTTTTTGATCTAGGTCTTCTTGTAAAGACTTCTTATCATGCTTAAGCCTTTTAATTTGTGTTAGTAAATCCCAATTATGTCGTTTTAATTGTAAAAGTTCTTCTTTATCTTTTGACTTCTCATCTTTATTTTTTGATTCTAGATTCTCCCTTCTTTCGTCCTTTAAGCTTTTAATTTGTTCTAGTAACTTCTGATTAAGGTTCCTTAGGCATGAGCTTTCTTCCTCTTTTTTGGTTAAATTCTTTTTGAGACTTTGATTCTCTTGTTCCAACTTTTGAAAACACTGCTTCTTCTCCTTGGACTTCATGATTTTTACAAGTAGTTTCTGATTATGATTTCTTAGGCGGGAAATCTCTTCGTCTTTTTCAATGATGATCTTGTCACATTCTTTATGTTGATCTTGCAACTTTTGTATTGACTTCTGGTTATCTTGAAAGATCATCTCTGATATGTCCTTTAGGTCTTCTGATGATGGAGCTTCTGAAATCGACTTCATTGTAATGTCCTGTAATGTGATTGTCGTCTTCTTATAAGAAAACGTCAAAAACTCTCCTTGTGTTGAAAACAAAGGTACCCAATATATCTACCCAAGTTGACCGTAGAATTATATCAACACTATCTTGATACATTGATACCACATTGAATTGACCTACGAATTTGTAATCACCAATAGATAGTTGTAGGTTATTAATTTCGTATTTCTCGTCGGAAAGACGTGTCATTTTCAATTATATTTGGTTCTAAAACTATTAATTGGTTTGCCAGGTCAACATTAATGTGATTTTTCCTAGCGGTCGGGCAAATAACGATGTTGATATTCCTTCCTTGAAAAATCCCATTAACTTTTAATAAGGGATCCACATAGTTTTTATAAGTATGAGGGAATCTTCCTCCTTCCATTTTGGAATTGTCCTTTTTATAAATTGAATTGAACTTGATTATTTTGTATTTTTATTTTTATCACTTAATCTTAAAAATATCCTTTTAATAATTATAAGACTTAAGCTCCTTGACTTATAGATATCTTTCTCTAATATTCCTTGATACGATACTCCTTTTATGTACTTTCAAAGGCACTTTTTGTTCACTTAGTAACCCTTTTTTTCTTTTCTTTCTATTCACTTTAACTTTTTGAAATATCACTTTATCCTTATATTTTGAAATATTATTTAATTCTTTTTATGGATATCTCAAATTCCACAATTTAAATAAACAAATGAAGCTTATCTTGCAACTTTCCAATATAACTCTTTTAATAATATTTTCATAAAGTTGAACTTAGGAATGGAAATAAAAGAGTTAATATACTTCCACCGTATGCTTTTTCTTTGTATCTTTTTTTTTTATAATATAATACCTTTTTATGATATATAATACCTTTTTGAAATATCACTTTATCCTTGTACTTTTAAATATTATTTAATACTTTTTTTTATATTGTTTTTTTTTTCACCCTTCTATAATATTTGATCCCACCAAGTAATAATAAATCTATGAGTGACTTTAGAATATAATAATATATTTTCTCTTAACTTTTTCTTTATGCTTCCTTCTTATAACCTCTTTTATTATATTCTTATTTTTCCTTAAATTGGAGTGCCTTATACAATTTTTGTGACGGCTTTTCTCACCCTTCGATTTATTTAATTAACCACTATATTACTTTTATTCTCCTTGGATAAGGATTCACTCTTGATATTTTGGAGGGTAATCGATGTTAGTTTGACCAATATGTCACCTTAATATATATTAATTGTATCTGTTATAATTGGCAGTGATTTAGGAAGGTTATGATTTGATTACAACTAATATTAAGCTACGATAAGGGTTGCGCTGCTTCGTACAACTTCCAGATAGAATTAAACTACAGTGACAACCCTCTTCAATGGCAATGGAAATTCCGAATGGCCGCTCCCTTTTGGCAGATGTTGACGGTATGATGGTTAAATTGATCTATATGGTCGCTGTAAGTTCACGATTTTCAGAATGTATGTGCTGAACAATTTTCAAGTGTACGGACACCAATCACTGTCAAATTCTTGTGGATTGTACGAACATAAAATAATAACAGATTGTATGGTATTGTGAATTGAGAGAAGTATGACTGTACTGCGTTCCTTTTTTTTTAATTTCTGTTTTTTTTAATGTAGCAGACTTTTTTTTATTTTTTTGGACTTAAAAAATTTTTAGTGGAATTTATTTCAACGGAAATAATCTTCTCCAACTGAATTTCGAGCTTTAAATGGCCAAAGACCAGATCAGAGAAACTCTGAAATTTTTTGTGTGTGTCTAAATGCCGGTTCAGACAAGGTCTGCACAGAGAGTGGCCAAAGGCCAGGATAAAAAAAACGAACCTCTAATACCAAATGGGACAAACAAAGTTCGCTCACACAAGAATTATCCAAAATACTTGGAATATAACATAATAATCCATGTAGGAATAATGTATAAAATATGAATAGATAAGATGATTACAATTGAGAACGAGGGCTCATTTATATACCCACGCAATGGTGCCCTTAACCAATAGTCATGTCATTTGAGACATGTCCTTTCATTATTAATAGTTATTATTTATTAATTAATTATTATGTTATGAATATCTATTTTATATGTATATTTATGTTCATAACAGAGGAGGAGGGCGAGTAACGTTGGAGTAGGTCCGTTGACACCTAGGGAGGCTTGTATAGCATAGGAGAGGCCAGCCGCAGCCCTAGGGAAGCTCAACCTACCTTCTTTGTGACTCGGTCTACTGAGTTAGGGTTATTGCTGCAAGGAAGGAAGGTGTCACAGATGCTAGGAGGCTCGGCATAGCTAGTACAACCCTATAGGAGGCTCGACTTATGGAAATATAGTAGCCACATGTCGTAGAGGTGGTTCAACTAGGTTAAGGAGGGCTGGTTAAGGGCTATGGCAGCTGGGAATAGGTTCGACATAGGGAGAAAAGCGTGCATCTGGCTTGGGACAGGTCTGGAAGCCTCAGACAACAAAGAAAGACTGTCATAAGGGCTAGTAGTAGCTCGACCTAGTGGTGTATGACAGTAGCCAAGTGCTAGGACTGTTCTAGGCACTTCTGGGAAGATCTCTAAGGCAACTTCAGGAGGCAGCTAAGGAGAAAGGCTAGCCACAGGTGGCTGCTAGTTAGAGGATTGTTACAATAGACCTTGAGGGTTGTTTTAGTCAAGGTTTAAGGCTGTACCAACCAGTGTAACAACAAGACTTGAGTTATAGAGTTTTGGGGCTACTTGAGGGTTGTAATAGGTGTGTAACAACAACCTTTTGGACAACCCTAGCAGGATGTTAGAACAATGTATTTGAAGCTCTAACACCAACAATATTGGACCCGGTTTGGGCACAAAAACCGAGGAGGGTTTCTGTAGTGATTTTGTAAGTATTTGGCATGTTTTCTATGTTTTATAAATATGTGACTTGGGCATTAAATTCTTGTGTACCTATGTATGATCTAATTGTTAGTTTTGATTTTCCGTTGTGCTAAATGGTTGGGCATCTCAGTGTGTGTATGTTTACAGTTCAAATTGTTAATTTGTGTATATTGTCGAGAACATAGACCGGACCTGAGGTGTGTGTGCACCAAGTCTGGGTGCACTACGAAATCTAACATGGTATCAGAGCTTGAGGTTTTGAGAAGGGCAATTGGATCTGAGATATTTACACAGGTGACAGTTTTGAGAGGGAGTTGTAGCAGTGTTGAGTAGCTAGCTATGAGAGGGAGCTACAGTGATTGTTGCAGGTAGCAACATATTAGATGGTCTCTGATTTGAGACATGGAGTAGATCGTCCAGACGAGGAGTTGTGGACTATTACAGCTCGGTGGTGTGGCAGGTTGGGGAGTTTTGGTGGATTGGCGAAGAGCTCGGTTCACAGCAGTATGTTGTGTGGCAGGTTGCCAACTCCGAGGATGGACTTCTAGTGGCTTGTCATAGTGAGTTGCGATGGGTGCAACTTAGGTGCTTTGGCACGGAGGAGATAGTGTCGTATGTTTGGCAATTTGATGAGTTAGAGTCCTCATCAGGGCGTAGAGTTGCACATTGTTGAGGTGCGACAATGTATGAGGTATTTGACCCAGGAGGATGAGGACACTTGCAAAGATGAGTTGCAGAGATCTAGAGTGAACTAGATTGAGTGTGCATCCACAACTTGGGACTGTTCATAGAGAGGACATAGGTTCAATTGCAGCGTGTGCGTAGACACAGAGAGTCTTGTGACTTGGATGATGGACTTGGGCAAAAGTTCATTGGGCGATCGTGACTTGGGTAAGTAAGATGCTTGTCTTGGAGGATTGCATGGTTCTTATACAGTGGGAGCCATCGACACATGACAGGGGCACACGATTTGTTCAAAAGCTTCACAATGTCTGACTCAAGTATGTATGTGGAGCTTGGTATGAAGACTAGGCATGTAGTACATGGATCCAAAACAATGATATTCCAGATGGAGTTAGGAGATGTGTTGCGAGTGTCAAATGCACTATGGGTGCCATGAGTGTGTTCTCAGCCTCAACGATTGAGGAGTAGGGCTATGCAGTGTTGTTCCGGGATGGACATGTGTTATTGGATACCTAGAGGATCTAGCTCAAACACAACAATGGTCTTGGAGTTAGAGAGGGCAAGATGTATAGGCAAAAGGGCCAACTTATGCGAGCCATGACCCACAATAGCAGAGTGACAGTGGACAGGGAGTAGGTAGCTTCGGAGGTTGTGTAGACTCTGAGGGAGTCCGACTTCAGAGGGAGTCAACAACCTCAAAGGGAGAGTCAACCGTTCAAGGGAGTCTACCTTTAGGTCTAGATGGGAGAGAGGCATCTGCCAAGACTGTCAGGATGGTGTCATGGGTTCGGATGGTCAGGTAGGATGCTCAAAAGAGGGAGGCTTCTAGGAGCAGGGTGTTTTCCAAGATGGGATCATGCCATACAACAACATTTGCTTTGGTGACAGAGGGAGCAACCAATCAGGTGGATTGGAGAACAACTGTGGTAGCGGATCCAGTGTGGGAGACAAAGCTAATTCCAGTATGGGAGACAGAGTTACTTCTAGGAGATATTGGAGTGAGTGTGAATACCTCCCTTGCTAAGAGGGAGTATTGATGTTTTGTAGCTCCGGGAAAGTATTCTCACATGGCCTAGGTGTCAGGCACGTGGGAATCCTCATTGGCACTAGATTAGCCCTTTCGTTTGGTGAAAACCCACTTGTATTTTGAGCTGGGGGCTTGGGATCTTAGTGATGGGATTTATGGGTTTGTGTTGGGGCTTCACACCCACATAGAAGGTTCAATATCAACGTTGCGATTTGCCCCTACAAGAAGGAAAATTACATCAATATGATATTGCCAATCAATTATCAATTTTAGAGTCAAATATAATTGAAAAGAACTTTGGCAAAACACAAATTAAGAATTTACAAGTAACAATTGACGGCTATAAATACATATTTGAATTTTATGTTACAAAAATGACTAAACCCGATGTTGGTATAATTCTTGGTTTAACCTGGCTAGAAACACTAGGTACCTTTATCTTAAATGTGGAAAAAAAGTTTTTGACGTTTTATTACAAAAAGAAAAAAATTACGTTCCAGGAGATAACAATGACGTCACATTCAAAAGATCCATTGTCAGAAGATTTTAAAAATATTTCAAAGATGATCAACCAAGATGATAAAATGATAGTACAAAAAAAGCAAGAAGAATTTGATAAAGTTGGTGCTAATAAAGAGGAAGAAATTTGTCGTATCAAGAATCATAATCAAGTTTGATTGCACAAATCAAGAAGCTGAAGAATGAGAAGAGATCACATAAAGAAAAGTTAGAACTCACTAGTAAGGAAGGAATGACTGATGAAGAAACAATGACTGAACCTATTGAAATAGAAAAGCTTCCAGTTAAAGAAATACAAACTTCAGAAAGAGGAACAAAAAACGATCCAATTGAATTACTAGGAACATCAAAAGTTGAAGAGAGATCCAACAAACAAGATCCAGAAGAGATTCAGGTGCCTTATCATCATCCAAATCACAAGAATCGTTACAACCAACAACAAGATCAAGCGAAATAAAACAAGTTTCTATGAAAGTAGATTTGGGATGGATCACTCCCGAGAAGATGCAATATATTACTTTAGGAATTCAAAGATTATATCATTTTATCTCGTCAAGTATCACAACTACAAAAACAAAAGATCATGAGAAGATGGTTCGAGCTAGAACAAAAGATAGGTCTTTCTCTAATCATGCTTTGAGGATAAAACATTTTTAAGGGGAAGGCAATGTTATGAACACAATATATAGAAATACGTATAAATAAAATAATAATGATTAAATACATCATAAATGAAAAGACGTGTTTGTTCATGAAAAGGCACCCCTTGTGAGGGTATATAAACAAGCCCTCATTCTCATTGTAATCTCATCTTATCTTATTCATTCTTTGATACATTTATATATTATTTATTATTCTCATGGATATCTTTATATTCCAAGTATTTTGGATATTTAACTCGTAAGCCAAATTTGGTTATTACAGAGATCAAGGTCATTGTGACATTTGATGATTGTGTGGAGTGATAAGTGGGAGAATCTTAGTGGTTTCAGTCTAGCCACTTGGTGATTGCAGTCCACCCATGGAGTGAGGCCGCTAGGCCTTAGTTTATTGTGTTTTTCTTGGTTTGGGTAGGCACCAAGGAGGAGCAGGGCCAAGTAAGGTTGGAGTAGGTCCCTCCGCAGCTCTAGCAAAGCTCGGCCTGCCCTTTTTGTGGCTCGGTCTGCTGAGTTAGGGTTATCGAAGCAAGCAAGGAAGGTGCCGTAGATGCTAGGAGGCTTGGCCTAGTTGGTACAACCATATAGGAGGCCTGGCCTATGGAAATATAGGAACCGCAGGTCATAGAGGTGGTTCGACCAGGTTAAGGAGGGGTGGTTAAGGGTTGTGGCAACTAGTAATAGGTTTGGCCTAAGGAGAGAAGTGTGTAGTAGGCTTGGGACAGGTCTAGAAGCCTCAGACAATAGAGATAGGCTGTCATAGGGGCTAGTAGTAGCTTGGCCTAGTGGTGTATGGCAACAACCAAGTGATGGGACTGTTCTAGGCACTTCTGGGCAGATCTGTGAGGCAACTTTAGGAGGCAATCAAGGAGAAAGGCTAGCCACAGGTGCGGGATAGGTTGTTGCTAGTTAGAGAATTGTTACAGCAAACCCCGAGGGCTGTTAAAGTCGAGGTTTAAAGCTATACCAGCTAGTGTAACAACAGAACTTGAGGTACATGTACAACAAAGTTTTGGGGCTACTTGAGGGTTGTTACAGGTGTGTAACAACAACTTTTTGGACAACACTAGAAGGTTGTTACACCAATGTATTTGGAGCTGTAACAAAAGTAGTCTTGGACTAGGTTTGGGCACATAAACTGAGGAGGGTTTTTGTAGTGATTTTGTAAGTATTTGGCATGTTTTCTATGTAAATAATTTGGGCCATTGTCCCTGGTACAAGAGCTCTGTTGTTCTGGTTTTAAGAACATGTGACTTGGGCATTAAATTCTTGTGTAGCTATGTATGATCTAACTGCTAGTTTTGATTTTCCACTGTGCGAAATGGTTAGACATCTTAGTGTGTTTATACTTGCAGTTCAAATTATTAATTTGTGTATACTATCGAGAACATAGATCAGACTTGAGGTGCGTGTGCACCAAGTTTGGTTGCACTACGAAATCTAACAGAAAAACCCCGAAGGGAAAACCAACACCTGAGTTGATTTTATTAATTAAAATCTTGGGCTCATGTCTTGGGATAATGGCCCATTAGAGGAATACAATGCAACAATAGCCTAGCCCACTTGGCTGCTATTTCCCTTGCTTCCCCTTTGCTCCATTCCTCAGCCCTGCCCACTCACACTTGGATGAAATGCTCTTCACCCACTCAATGAGATCTCCTCATTCTGTGTGTGACACAAGTACATGAGCAAAGAATCCCTCTTTGGTCCAATTTACTCTCTGTGTGTCTCATCCCCTCACGTAGGCTACCTTTTATTACGTTGAGTTAACCCTAGATCTCCTAAAGTGATCAACAACTAAGATCTAATCTCACGTTCACTTTAGATTTAACGGCTAGTATCAATTCACTTAAGTTACTGATGCCAAAACTTAGGCATTTAACTTAATTAATATCACATTAATTCTAAAAGGTCATTCACTTTAATTATTGACTCATAAAGTGAATTTTGTAAGGTTTTGAAAGGTATTAGGACGACTTCCACATGCTAGACCTAAGTTGCAGGAAATGCCCCCCCCCTCGGTTTTGGGCAGGAAACCGGTACGAAACTCGGAAATTGGTACTGTACGGCTAGGAAACGCCCTCGGCCATACCGTACAAAGTTTCCTGATTTGGAAACGCCATATGGTACGGCTGGGGGTGTTTCCTGGCCGTACTGACCCGTACGACTAGCGTTTCGGCCCTCGGGCGTCTTTGAGGTGAAATAAGAAAAAAAAAGGGGGCCATGGGGCCCCCAAACAGTCAAATATATATATTTTTTTGCATTTTCTATGTTTTTCTTGCATCATTATTGCATTTTTTTATCGCATTTTTTTTGCATCATTATGCTTTT
>JASDQU010589331.1:52392-64053 GCA_032191745.1 Picea mariana | reverse complement strand
CCTCAGAAAGGAGGGAGTGTAGTCGAAGAACTGTTGAGAAGATAAAGGGAACGCTTCCTAGGGTGTGACCTGTATGTGGGGAATGAGGGACTGTAGGCTGTTATTTTTAGTTGGCATCTATGACAGATTTTTTCCTATTGTCTGAGATACATCAACCTCATTGGGAATCCCTTTACCCGGTTGGAGTTTAGTCCTAGCTTGGGGGTGACCTACTGTTGAGAGTGATGAGTATCATGGTCTAAGGTTGGGAGGTTTGTGGAAGGTCTGCACGAGGTTGGTGATATTTTTACCAATATAAGTGTCAATTGTGTGTTAAATTATGTGCTGCATTATTATTTATGCATTTATTTTTATGGGTTTTCCTGTGTGTGTTGCATGTGTATTATTATTATTATTTTGTATGAATCTGTGCATTTTCATATTAATGTATGTGTTTGTTTTATGTTTTATATATATATATTTCCTCAAGAATTTATGTGTGTATATGTTTTAATTTTGTATAAATTTCAAAAAATTTATGTGGCATAGCCCAGTTGGATGTTGGGGATGCTACAAATGGAGTTGAAAAATGGCCAAGTGGGGCTTGGCTAATAGGTTTAGAATAAATGTCAGTTGTGCATAGTTGAGAAAAATGATAGTGCTCAGGGAAACAAGGTTCTATTGGAATTCAAGGACACTTATCTACAACAAAAAAACTAAATAAATAAATAAAGATGAAATAGATATGCATTGGAATGCATGATAGGATTGATGCATGATGCATAAAATAAACATAGGATGCATGTGCATAAAATAAGAAAGAAATATCAAATGCTTGGTGCATATTAATGTGTGTTTTTGCATGTGGGCATGCCTCAACATGATGGTGTAATAAGTATATAATAAGAGTAGTCTGTTGATATATATATATATATATATATATATGAAATAATGATGCTATGATATTTGAATAAAACTAATGATGGGTTGTGTATTCAGGAAAAATGATTATAGCATGATGATATTGTTGCTTATGGTATCCATCCACATGAAGACAAATGAGAATGGTAGGAATGTTTCTCAAACGTTTGGTAAAGGGATGCTTTGAGATTCTACAAAGTGCCATTTGATTAGGTAGCATCAAGTAAGTAAATAAAAACCATGCAATTATGCATTGAGGTTGTTTATGATGCATAAATACAGAAGGGAATTGAGGTAAGAATTCCCTCAATTAAAGTTCAATATTTAGATTGATGGAAAGGAAAAGAGCCTTGAGTATATGCATGATGTTACGAAAAAATTAATTGAATATTGTGTTATGTTGGTTATGAGATCATAACCAAGACATGATAGGAAACATACTCACATGGTAGCAATGAATGCCATGGATATGTGGTATTCTAGAGTCAATGAAAGGATCCATTCGGTAAATGTGACCATGGGCATCGATACATTGATGATGTTTGAATGCATTCTAAAAATTTTGGGTGTTGGAAATGCATATGTGAGGAATGGTGGTTTCATTCCATTTAATATGAACAATAGTTGGAAGTGCAGAAATTTTTAGATTAACATAATTCTTAAAATCACTTCATGGACTGAATGCATATGTTGCAATGGATGACAATTTCATTCTAGATAATATGATTGATGGTTTGATTCCATTTTTAAAGTGAATAATGGATGAAAATGATTGAATTGTTGGAAAATTACAATTTTGAGATCATTTCATGTACTGCTGAAAATATGCTTGAGTGTTAACAATCTTGTTTGGCTAAATTAAAGTGATATAAATTTCATGATGATGCAGCCTCCATTCTCTCCTCGGGGTTGTGATACCTCCTGGTCAAGGATCTTCAATTTACTGAGCCAAATCATCTCTTCAGGCCTATGCTAGACCCTGGATTCAATTCACACAAGCTCCCTTTGGTTACCCATTCATGCTTGGATCACCCGCATACCTTTTTTCTGATGTTTCTGGTAAATTTTAAATGGCGAGAACTAGCTCCTCTTCTAGGCCTTTCATCCTTATGACCATGGGATATAATATTTGGCTAGCTCCTTTTACGACTTCAGGCTTTGACAGTTTTGAATGAAAATGACTCCTTTTTCCCCAAACTCTAGACCGGTGAAATCACTCAGACAAGATATACATCTTACACTTCTCTGACAACTAACAACTATGATTTACTTTGAGACTCTAACTTCAGGAGTTTTGAACATTTCAAACCTTTTTCCCCAAAGTGATTCATACCCAGAGCTACAGATCGAGATCCGAAGTGATAGATCTTCCACCAAGTGTCCTTTTCCAATGAATGACCTAGATGAACTCTAATGCTTCATCCTTCGGGAGTTCTCATGCCTTCACACTTCACTTATCCTAGAGTATCTATTCCCCGTAGTGAATCTCCACTCTCCACGTGTCCCTTTGTTTATCAATGGCTCCTATTGACTTCGGCCTTCAATACTTTTGACCTTCAGGAGATCACTCTTCGATTTCACAATCCAATGACACGTTTCTTTCTTAGATCAACGACCAAAATTGACTCTGTGAATTTGGACTTCAGGATTTTTGGCTTCACCACTCTTTCTTTCTTTTGAAGCACTCTTCTTCTAGAGTACATAGATCTCCACCAGGTGTCCTTCCTAGATCTAATGGTCCATATCTCTTCGTCCTTCACGACTTTGACAAAAAATGCTCTTTTCTCCACACAAATCTCTTGAAATCTCTGATCTTCTTCCATGTATCCTCCTCAATATTGATGGCCTCGATTTACTTCACAGCTTTGGGACTTCAATGATCCTACTCCTTGAACAATTTCAAACCTTTGGATAAATGAAGTGTCGAAGGACTTCGAAGACTATCCTCCATGAAACTCTCCCAGATCTCACGGTTTGGAAAGATTATGATTCTTATGAATAGATATTGCTCGTTGATTGGGAAATTTTGAGTGGAATCCTCCCTACTGAAGAATTTCTATCCGCTATCTCTTCTAAGCTTGTTCCTCCTCAAAACTTCTAAAATTATTAGAATGTTTCTTCAACACTTACTCCTTGCACCTTTTAAAGATGAATTTTTGACACTTAGTCAAAATTTGACCCTATGCACACCTTGCAAAAGGTTTCTTTCACTTACCCATTTTGTGAGAAACCGTTCACTCCTTGCAACATTTCTTACATGACTCAATTGTTCCTCCTGAAAAATATAGCATTGAGTTTTTTTATCCTTACGCACACCTGCGAGGTCCTCTGGACTCTGTTGCAAACAAAGCTTCATGTTATCTCTCCTGAGATTCTAACTCAAACTAGACTCTATCAATGCACTCCTTGTGGACAATATGCACACCGTGCATGTGAATCTGCACGTTATCTCACCCAAGCTTATGAGTCAAACTAGACTCTATCAATGCACACCTTGCAGACACTATCCACTCCTTGCATGAGCTCATAGAAGAGAAACAATTGAAACTTATCTAATCCTCACAGATTCAGACATTCAACCATGTAATGTATTCGTAACATAAGAACAAGTAAAAACAAAGAATACAATTAAATAGAAATCCTACCATTCATTCAGATAGACATAGTAACAACAACGCCAAACATTTTGGATCAACGTTCCTCTGTTGTTTTCATTCAAATGATATGTACATGAATTCATACAATTTTGATAAGTTTCAACAATAACAACTTCAAATAAATTTCAGTAGCTTTCAACAACCTTGAACAGTCTCATTTGGGCATACAATACATATATTTATACAAGAAGGCACATAGATATTTTTCCCTATGACTACCTTAGTGCTACCCTATCAAAATAAAATATTTCAACTAATAATGCTTTATTACAATAAATTATGGATACAGACAGAAAAGAGAGAATGGTTTAGATCTATACTATTATTATCTACATTAAAGAAAATACAATCTCCATTGATCTCATGCGATGGTTCAACCTATTATCATTTAAGAACTTTAATTACAATCCTTTCAAGATATTTATATGATATTCCATCTTTAAATTCAAAACCAATTAAAAATGCGCACAAGGGCGCTGAGTTGTTCTCCACTCGCACATTGATGATGATGCTCATGAATCATACTCCTCTAGACAAAAATTCATGGACTAATTTCCATGAGCTCGTGCACTAACTTTCCATGCTTCTGTATATATTCTTTATTTACCCAAAAATCATCTTCTATTGGGTGTCCTTTCTAGTTTACCAAATACTCAAAAAAGTATTCCTCATGGTCTTCTTACCAATCCTCTGATCTATGACCTCCTCCATCTGCGTATTTTCTGCTATAGGCATATGCTTCTCCCACTGGATCTCTTTTTTATCTTCTAATCCTTTTGTGTCATCCTCCCTATAAGGGTACATGTATGAAATGTTGAATATGGGTGATATACCCACATCCTCTGGAAGCTCTATCTCTTAAGCATTAACATCAAATTTCCTTAAGATCATGCACGGTCCTATCTTTTTCATTTTCATTTTGTTATATGTTCCCCTTAGGAACCTTTCCTTCCTCATATGTGCCAAAACTTGATCTCCCACTTCAAGTTGAATTTATCTCCTATGCTGATCAACTCTACATTTATATTCTTTGTTGTTGTTATGCAACTTCTCTTTGATCTGATTATGAAGCTTCTATATTTCTGCAGCGAAGTCTTCTGCTCCAACGCTTCTGAATTCACTCTGCTCCAAATCTCTCAACTTTGATACTCCCCTTGGTTTCATTCCATATAATATCTGGAATGCAATCTTTCCTATACTCCTGTTTGGTGACTCATTTTATGCTAACTCTAGTTGTAACAAAATGTGATCCCACTAGCTATGATGTTCAGTGACCAGAATCCTCATCAAATCTCCTAAACTTAAATTTACCACCTCAGTTTTTCCATATGTTTGAGGGTGATATGCTGAACTAAAGAACAGTTTCGTCCCCAGCTTCTTCCATAATGTCCTCCAAAAATGACCAACAAATTTAGTGATCCACCGGATCTTTTAATGACGCATGGTTGAGTTTTAATTTTGCATGCATTAATTAACCATTTGAGAAAACTTAGTGAAGAATGAGGAAAGAAGAGGAATTATGACAGACATATACACATTTACAGATCTGAAATGAAATATAAGACAACAAACCATAACACTCAGATTGATAACGGAGTTTGGCACAACTTTGCCTACATCTCCGGGCCTTTTCTCTATGGGGGAGGCTTCTTTATTTCTGTTCAAAAGCTCAAAAGTAAATCGCTGCAATTCCAAATGGCTACAAGACTGATATGGTCATGTTATTCCAGATCTCTAGAACCATGCAAAGAAAACAACACACAAAACGGACGTCCGAAGCTCCCAGAAATGGTCCGACAACATCTCCTCCTCAAAAGCTTCTCTGCCTCAAAATGGCTTTGGCTTGGCTTCTCCTCAGCATAATTCTGCTCTGAATGCCCTCAATACTCTTTTGTTGGCCTCAAACAGGCCTGGGTTATATAGTTGGGAAAGTTGGTTTCTCATCCCCAACTTCCTCCCAAAAATTAGGCTCCAAAACTACCCAATAACTCCCAAAAACCATTAAAAATAGGCTTAATTACCATTAAATCCCAAACATTGGTTATAAAACCCACTTTATAGTTAGATTTGGGCATAAGCCCCCTCTTTCCCAGAGCGCTCCCCCTTGACAAGGTCATATGGGTTCATATGGCCAAGCGCTGGCCCCTCTCCATACAATACTTTGCAATATATTTTATAATGTGGGTTTTACATCATAAGAAATAATTTGGTGTATTGGCAAAGACCATTTCTTAAGGTGTTGGGCTTGGTGGTGGTCATGGGTTCAAAACCCATGGACCCTAAAACATATTTTTTTTTTTTTGAAACATGCCATTTCAACTGATGACTGGGTGCCATGTGGCTGCCCATGACTGAGCCACGTGGCATCTCCCCATTTGCCAGATTAATGTCACTTGTCAGTTATTGACTGGTCCAGTTGCCTGCCACATGTCTGCCTTGTCAGCAAACCTGCCCAATCACCATCAGCCAGAGAGTGCCACATCATCTCCTGCATAGTCAATATGTTGATGTCATCAACGTTGACTTTTTGACCAGTTGACCTTTGACTTTTTACCTGTTTGGGCTTCCGATCAGAACGCGATAACTTTTTCATACAGAGCCCGTTTGACAAAGTAAATATATCGCCGAAATCAAGAAGATGAGACGGACGCAATGGAATTGGTTTCATCGAATTCTGATCACTTTCATTTTTGAGCATTTTTCAAGCCCGGTCAGGCTTCTGGATCCGATTTCGGATCATTTAGTGTGTCTATCTGAGACAATACTCTTGGGAAACCCATGAAGTCTCACAACTTCCTTGAAAAATAGATTTTCAATGTGCATTGCATCACTAGTTTTCTGGCATGGGATAAAGTGTGCCATATTTGAGAATATATCAACTACAACAAATATGGAATCACTTCCCCTTTTTTTTCTTGGCAATCCCAACATGAAATCCATGCTTATCACATCCCAAGGCCTATCTGGAATTATAGGGAATAATTGATATAATCCAATGTTTTTTCGCTTTCCTTTTGCATACTAGAAAATCTTACATATGTTTAAAAATTTCTTCACTTATTCCCTCATACTTGTCCAATAGTATGAGTTCTTCAATTGTGAAAATGTCTTGTCATGGCCAAAATGTCCTGCTGGAACTCCACTATGTTTTATCTTCAGTAAATTATCTCTCATCAAGCACTTTGGTATGCACAATTGGCTACCCTTGAACAACAATCCATCTTGAATCAGATACTTTGTCGACTGACTTTTGTCTCTAAGAATAGGATTGGTACATGCTTCACACGCCTCTTTAAAATCTAGATCGTCATGATACATTTTCTTAAGGTGTTTGAACCCTAAGGTTTTTACTCAAAATTCCTATAGAATTAGACATCTCCTGCTGAATGCATCAACAACTTTGTTAACATTACCATAAACATGTTTAGTGAAAAAAGTGAATTTTTTCATAAACCTTATCCACTTGGCATGTATTTGATTTAACTTCTCCTTTCTAGTTATGAATTTTAAATCCTAATTATTGCTATACAAAACAAATTCTTTTGGAACAAGGTGGTGCCTCCATTTATTTAAGGCTTGAATTAGTGCATGGAATTCTTTATCATATGTGAAGTAATTCCTATTGGTTTCATTGAAATTCTCACTGAAATATGAAATAGGCCTATTGTCTTGGCTCAAGACTCCTCCAATTGCTACTCCACTAGCATCACATCGTACTTGAAACATCTTCCCAAAATCTGGCAAGACCAGAATCGATTGTTTTGTTACTTTTTCGTTTAATATCCTAAAACTTTTCTCAGCTTCTTCTATCCACTTAAAACACTTCTGTCTCTTCTTCATCGTATCTAATATTGTTTGTAACATCCCTGACCATCCATGTTAGACCCTGCTATGCCAAAGAACTCTTATGTTCTCTCTGCGGAACATATTGTAACATACCTAGTATGGAATTGAGCATGCCACATAAATTTTTTGAATTGCATGCAATTAAAATATATACAAATAGAGCTCTTGTGGAAGCATTATATATAAAACATAAACATACCAATACATCTATAAATACATGGATTCACATTTAAATAATAGTAAACATATACATGTATCATATACAGGAAATACCCATAAAACTAAACACAGTTATAACCGCACATATGATAAACCATAAAAATAAGCACGTAAATAACAATGCAACATGTAAATTTATCACACAATTGGCACTTATCTTGGTAAGAATGTCACCAACTGCATGCAGACCTTCCACAAACCTCCCAGCCTTAGACCACACTATTCATCACTCTCAACAGTGAATCACCCCCGAGCTAGGACTAAACTCCACTCAGGTAAAGGGATTCCTAACTAGGATAAAGGCTCATAGACAATAGGAGAGACTTTGTCTTAGGTGCCAACTCAAACTAACAACCTAGAGTCCCTCATTCCCCACATGCCTATCCCACCCCAAGAAGTTTGCCCCTTCTCTGCTCAACAGTCCTTCGACTACCCCACTTCCCTTCCAGGGCTTTAGCAACAGGCCAGACAGGAAGTCTCAGAGCCCTATAGCTACAGTTTATCACCTTCAAGAAATCAATTCCCATTAATTCTCTCACTCAGAGATAAATTTCTCACGGGCGTGACAACCCGCCTCTTCAATATCCCACGGGCTTGACAACCCGCCTCTTCAATATCCCATGGGCCTGACAATCCGCTTCTTTAGTCCAACTCCCAAGCTAACTAGATACACGAACATGTATGGTTATGGACACAGGTTCAGGTATAATCATGAAGATATGAAGGATAGCTCAATGGGTGTATGCATGATCATGAATAATTGACTAGATGACTGAATGATGGAAGGAATGATGGGAAGAATGATGGAAGACCCCCTAGAATGAACTAATTCTCAACAATATGTATGCATGTCCCCAACTTGAAACTTGTCATGTTTGGAGCTACTTTGGCCCACTTGTCCCCAACTTTGGAACTTAGGATAAAATAATTATCCATACTTTAGAATTTAAGAAATAATAATATAATATTCCTTTTTAGATTAAGCTCCCTAGATTATCCCCTTTTCCTTAACTTTTAGCCCTCCCTTTCCCTAAATAGTGGAGTTTTGTCCCCCATACTCTTTTATCATGCTCAGTTTGCGCGTAGCGGTGTATTTTATATTAATGATGTGACACATACAAAAATAGGTTCACTGGCCTTTAACATCTAGGCTCTTCTACCTAATACCAGCATAATCCTGCTAGCTTATAATAACTGGCTCACCAGCCTATAAAACACAGCATATACACAAAGGCTTCCTGGACTCAAAATCACACGCACTTAAGTTTTCTACGTGCGATATCCTATAATGTGCCCATTTTATCATTTTACTGCGCAGTACATGCATGCACTACACCATGGAAGATGCATGCCAAAAATATATTAAAAAACTCACTAGCTTAAGTACATTATTGCATTTACAGTTGGGGTTCGGCCTGGCGATATTACATTGTTTCAAAAATATCAATGAAATTTCAAATGAACTTCTGATACAAAATTTCTAATCCATGAAAGCTTCTCACCTCGAATATGCTCCTTAGTGATGGACATTCTCTGATTTCTCTCACCTTTTCTGGATCCATATTCAATTCATTTTAGGAGATTACAAAACCCAAGTAAATGAGTTATGTCTGCATAAAAGAGTATTTCTTCAGATTTATCAACAACTTCTCCCGCTGTAATCTTCTCATCACTAATGTTAAGTGCCTCAAATGCTCTTCTTCAATTTTACTAAATACTAATATATCATCCAAATATACAATCACAAACTTACCACTAAAATCTTTCAATATCTCATTCATCAACCTCATAAAAGTACTTGGGGAATTTGTCAAGCCAAATGGAATAACAAGCCACTCATACAACCCTTCATTCATTTTGAATTTTGTTTTCCACTCATCACCTTCTCGCATCCTTATCTGGTGATATACACTTTTCAAGTCTATCTTTGAAAAATAATTTGTTCCACTCAAACAATCCATTAAGTCGTCCATCCTGAGAAAAAAAAATCTGTACCTGATGGTGATTTTGTTTATGGATCTTGACTCTATACACATTCTCCATCTTCCATCCTTTTTCGGACTCAACATAGTTGGTACTCTTCATGGACTCAAGATTTCTATGACTAAACCCTTATCCATCAAATCCTAGACTTATTTCTTTACCTCCTCTTTCTCTTGAGGTGTCAATCTGTACACTTCTTTGTTCGGTAGACTAGATCCTGATGGGTGGCAATGAGCGAGGTAACTCATCCACTACTATGTCAACAAAATTTTCTAACAGCTCCTGAATTTCTTCAGCGAGATCATCCATATAAGTACTTGTAAGGATGACTTTGGGCTTCCTCACCAAAACAAATTGCATCTCCTCTTCCTTGTTGACTTCACTTAAGAGTTCCTTCCCACTCATGATAAGTATACTTGTGTTGTATTCTTCCTTCACTTTCTTTTCCTCTATTGGTAGTAGCATGTGTGTTCTACCATTTTTCTACTATCATGAATGAAATTTATGTCAAAATTCCATTGTCTCCTCAAAAATACATGACATACA
This sequence comes from Picea mariana, assembly GCA_032191745.1. NCBI lineage: Eukaryota > Viridiplantae > Streptophyta > Pinopsida > Pinales > Pinaceae > Picea > Picea mariana. The sequence goes on along the minus strand of JASDQU010589331.1, from coordinate 53,902 downwards.
TCGATGGGAATCACATCACACAAAATCTCATCTCTATATCCTCCTATCTTAAATTCAACTTGGCATTATTTAGTTACCATTGCTTGGTTTCCTTTCTACAACCATGAGACTCTATACAGATTCAGATGTGCAGTTGTCTCTAGCTCCAATTTCTCCACCATTTTTGTGGATACCATGTTATCAGTGCTCCCACTGTCAATTATCACCTTGCATACCCTGTATTTTGTTTTGCCAGCAATTCTGGACAAACTGTTCCTCTGCACTAGTTTCTTCACCTCTAGCTCTGGCTTCAAGACAACCTTCTTCATCATCAAATATCTCCCATCTACTACACCTTCTGGCCCAACATTACACCGCTACACTTTTGAAATGTGAGCTTCATCTCCTCCTTCATTATTTCTCTTGGGGAATTCCCAAGACATGTGTCCTTTTTTTCCACAGGAATAACACTTCACCTCTTCTCCTTTGCCTCTTCCTCTTCCTTGAGGAAAAGCATTCCTTCCACAATAATGTCTCCCTTGAGAACTTCCTCCTCTTTCTTAGTCACTGTGTGATTTTCTAGTCTCAACCTTGGGCTTCTGTGACTTTTCATGAACAATTCCCTTACCTATGTTTATACTTATCCCTCTACTTCACTGGCTTTGTTTCCTGGCAAATTTCTCCTCTGCCTTCAGTGAAATTTGATAAGCATCCTCCACTGTCCTCAATGTGCGAAGGGTGAATTGATAGGTTGATATGAGCGAGTTGTTCTATCAATGTCTTCCCCAAATCCCATATTATGAAATCATTCCTTGGTAATATTTCCCTAAGGGTTTCTCAATAAGTACAGAAATTGTAGATTTTTTCTTAAATTCATCTAAAAACCCCTGTCTAATAGTTCTCCTGCTGCTAAGCAGAGGCAAACAGGAACAATGTAAATACAAAATTTTATAGAAGAATAATAAGCATTTTTAATGATTTATTAAACACTGTAAAATTTAATCTTAAACACATACATTCAAGCATCACTTCCATTCCAGTACACAGAGTATGAAAATACTTATCAGAAACCRAAATCGTGAAGAAATTGTTTAAAAGGGTGCATGTTTCCACCCAATCATAGGCACAACCACTCCTAAAGGGATTTACCGCTGGCCAACCTCTATCTAGACCATGATTCTTTGAGGGAGAATCTTCTTTCTAGTTCAACAACAGTTAAGGAAAAAGGTTACTCTCCTCCTCCCACAGGAACTTAGCAAACAATTTTCTATGTGACAATCAAGGGGGCCTGGAATGAGTACTTCTACAGTCACTCATCCTCTGTGAAACCTGATTTATCAACTTGGACTAAAAATGCTTCCAAAAACTCTTTCACCCAAAACAAATAATTTCTCATTTCTCTTTCAAACCAGAGAGATGCAAGTGCTCTCCTCACTTTGGGAGATTAGTATCTTGACTCATCTTCCTCGTGCATATTCCTCTTCCCATGAAACCCTTCCTTTATTTCCTTCCACAACAATATAGTGTGGTT
>JASDQU010589331.1:22882-34684 GCA_032191745.1 Picea mariana | reverse complement strand
AAAGTGTCATGTTCTGGTGTGTTTTGTTCTAGATCTAGGTGGATCTAGGGAGATCAGTTAATGTCCACACCTACCGATTTGTCCGATAACAGAAAGAGAGGTGGAAGTTCCATCTCTCGAATATGAAGTATTTACTATGCAAATCAAGGTGAAGAAAGTAAATATTGGGACAAAGGATAATCCCAAAATGACCAACATTGGAGACAACTAGGATGAACAAACAATAGAAATAATAACAAAGTTACTGCGCGAGTACAGTGACATGTTTCCAACAAGATTTATACATATGAAAGGCATAGAAGGAGAGATAGGAGATATGAGGATAACTCTCAAACCTGAGGCTATATCAGTCAGAAAAAGACCATATAGACTGGACCTAATGTATAAGCAGAAATTGATAGAATGTTGGAATCTAGTATCATAGAACCAGTGTAGGAATATGAATGGGAAAGATCTATGGTAGTTCAAGAGAATAAGAAAGGAGGCATAAGGATATGTTTATCTCAAGAAATTGAATGATGTTTTCCTACATTACCCTTTTCCCACCCCTTTCATAGATGAGGTATTATAGAATGTAGGAGGCCAGTAAGCATACTCATTCACAGATGGATTCTTGGGCTACCATTATATCAAGATATCTCTAGAAGACGGGTACAAGACCACTTTTTCCATAGAGTGGGGATCCTACCAATACACGGTCATGCCTTTTGGACTAAAGAATGCACCAACAATATTCTCAAGAGTAGTCATAGGTGCATTCAAATAATTCACGCATCAGTTTTTATAAATGTATCTGGATGATTGGACCATATATATTCTATTAAAATACCATGTGGAAGTGTTAAAGCTGATGTTGGAAATATGCAGGAAGTGTCAGATATCATTAAATATCAAGAAGTGCATTTTTGGAACACAATTTTGAACACTATTGGGCCATATAGTGTGCAAACATGGATTGCTAGTAGATCATGCCAAGATTTCAGTGATTGTCAATTTACCACAAAAAAAAATTAGTACATCAGCTGAGAGAAACATTGGGACACAAAATATACTACAGGAAATTGATAAAAGGGTATGAACTGAGCATTGTGCTGATATAGAAACTATTGAAAAACTATAGTAACTTTTAGTGGAATGAGGACTTTTAGCGAGGGATGGACAATCTAAAAGAGAAAATGGTAACAACACCTATACTAGTATTCCCAGATTGGGAAAAGACATTCTATGTGCATGTAGATGCATCATCCATAGAACTTATATCTATTCTAGTGCATTCAAGAGCGGGAGAGTTAGACCATCCTATAGCATTTGCAAGAAGAAAAATCTCAGAGTAAGAGCAGAACTAGAATGATATAGAAAGAGAAGGCCTAGAAATAGTATATGCACTACAGAAGTTCGAACACTGTATACTTGGGAAACATTTTAAAATGTTCATAAATCATTCTTCCCTAAAATACCTAGTCAATAAGCCAATGTTGGGGAGAGGATTTGTAGATGGTTACTATTGTTTCAGGAATTTGATTCTGAAGTGATAGTCAAACCAGGTGTTGAGGGGTAAAAAATCCTTTAACTCAACAGTAGGAACCAAAACCGCTTAAGAGGGCCAATTAGACTCATAAGTGTTTGACGAGTGGACCAATTTATCGATGGGATTTATGGGTGACTAACAGGTGTATCTTTCTATGAAAATTTTCTCCTTTAGGTTAAGCAATTCTCTTTTTTTATTTTATACTCTTAAATAATATAGGTAATATAACTATGATGGAATAAGCCACCTGATAAAGGGAAATTACTAAATACTGAAGAATGTTGAGCTTGGGATAAGCCTAGTTACTCAGCGTGCAGACAACGATAATGAAACATATTTCAAGCTTATAAATAATAATTTTACTTGCGTACATTCATCATTGACTAAGATACCAATTGTAGAAAGGAAAACAAATACTTAACAAAGATTAGTGTAAGAAAATTAGTTCTCTTAGCTCTACTATCTATCACATATCAACACATCGATTTTTTTTTCATCATCTAGAACAAAAGGATTGTTATAGTATTGAAAGATAACTTAGCAATAAATACAACAGCTCTTACTCAATACAATAGCACTATCAATATCGAAGATGGAAATAATCCTTCCTCGACCAAATCAGATTGATGCTTTAGATGAAAAAAATGTCTTTGGTTCTAAACAAAACTTCTTAATTAATAGTCAGGCAGAAATAATTCTTTTACAATTCTAAAAAAAAAAGGTCTTTTCAAAACCCATCAGCCTTTTGCATAAGGTCGATATCCCTATTTATAAATAATCACTAAGATAAAAATAACTTGTAAAAGTTGTGTTAGGTAAAACAAAAACGACACATGGAAGAATTTATCTCCTCGTTCTCTTAAGATCATCCGATTTTTTACTGAAGTGGATGATTTCTTTCATACTCCGCCCACTTGAAGAAAAGGTATTCACATGTGTTTGCATAGAGAAACCTATGTTGATCCATTGGTGCAGAGAAGACTTCCTTTATCTCCATTGCTCGCTCTCTATATGTGATGATCTTGAAACTTAAGCACTATAGGAATGCAAGAGATTTGATTGGGTATTCCAAGAACTTCTTTACTTGACCTAGAGTCTTACTTGAAATCTATGAGATCCTTGCCTCCCATGTCGAGTCCTTCTCCGCATGTCGTTTGGCTATGTCATACAAATAGACAAAATTTTCTGGTGGACCGAACCATGGTAGGTCAATGTTTTCCATCTCCCGATTGATCTTCTCCCAACTTTTCTTGCACTCTCCCCACCTTTAATATATCTTCTACTGAGGTTCCTAGACCATGCTCACCTAGTATTCAATTGCCTTCCTAATTCGGGAGATGCTACTATCGATCAATACTCGGATGTCGTGCTCTTCTGATTCTCATCCCTTCTATATTGTACTGATATAGTCAATCTACTCTAAGGCCTAATATTCCTTTTCATACCATCTTTGCACGTCTTTACAAGTTACCATCCCCATGGGAGTATCCTCTTGAAAATCGACTATGCATGTGGTGAAGAGATTTCTTTCGCTTGTGAATTTCACATATGTTTCTCTTAACTCACTCCTTAGGAACATTACTCCTTGCTTCAAATCCTGGTAATACTTCGCTAGATGGCGCAGATGATCCAACTCCTTCTTTTCTACTGCTAATTCATTTTCATCCCTTTTCGCTCTTTCCATGGTTGCATCAATTATGGCCATTCCCTCCCTGATCAACTCAGTTGTCTTAGCATTTTCTGTGTTGAGAAGTGCTTCTTCTATGGTGATTAGGAGTATGTTATCAAGTGTGAGCCTCCTTTTCTTGGTTTTCCTTCTCATTACAACTTTCCTCTTTCTATCATAAGTGATCACTTGTATATGGGTGACCTCGCCCACTGCTTAGGAATCTGTTGATCTCCCAAGTTCAGAGTGTTTCCTATGCTTCTTTCCATATATATGTGTTACATGATAGGCTCTTTTAGTTCTTTAGTAGGGGGGACTTTTGTATGTCCAGGTGACTCGACCTCCTACTGGGGTTCATGATTTGGTGGAGTCTCGGATTTATATGTGGAGAGGGGAAAAGGATCAACATCTACTTGAGGATCGATTATTGAGATGCCAATTTCTAATCGTTGTGTTTCTTCTTCTTGTTCACCAGAGCCCAACTCATCCTTGGATTTGTCCTTCTTAGGATGAATTCCTGATTATTCAAGAAATTTGGTGTCCAGAATGATTTCAGACTTATTGTCTCCTTCTTGTGGAATTGAGTTCAAATCTTCAAGATTTAGAGTAGATGTTTCCCCTAGTTCTCCCTCCTCCGTGATTGGTGCTAGGGTTATGAGATAAACCCTTAATATTTCCTCATTGTCATATATGCTAATTAGGTCTATGAGGAAATTAGGCACATCTCTCCCACTTGATGTTCTTATTCCCCCTAGTTGCATTGTAGCAACAACTGACGACCTTTCCTATTGTGACATAATGATTGGGTTTTCTAGATGAGAAGTCTCCTCTAGTGGAGTTATCTTTGAGCCATTTAGCTCTTCTCCAAGATTGATTGTGTTGATCGGGATGAACCTTAAGGGTTCTATCAAAGGGTTAATATGGGGGTCATTTTATAACCTTTGTATGACTCTTTTTGCTTCCTATAGAAACAAAATCCCTCTCCTTTGTGCCTTTGTGGCTTCTACTGCTCTATTTTCTTCCCTAACCCTGAGGGATTATTGAGTTATCTGTTCTATCATTTCAACCTACTCATCCATTTTCATCACTCTAAATATTGTCATATTGGGGTTAGCCTTTCTCTAGAGCACCTCCTCCCAGTCCTGAGAACCCTCTGTAAATATTCCTTCTTCAAACTTATCATGGACATATGGCCAACATGAAGATACATGTGACGCATGATGGGGTACTAGGCCCCTTGGGTTATGTTTGTGAAACTGTCATGTGTGGAATCTATATTCCAACTGGATCAAACCCTCTTTTTTTTCTTGTGTAGTATCGTTTACCATGTAAAACCCTATATGAAAGCCATAGGGTATGAACACTCTTTTTTCTTCCTTTAATAGAGTGGAATTATAGCCTTGCAGAATGGTTTAATAACAGATTTCTCCCACAATGAGCTCGTCTGAGACATGAGTGGGGAGTAAATTTGGTGCTCCAGTGGCCTGAAGCACTCTGATATAGGTTGTAGTTTTTTCTAGGTAATAGTGGCCTACTTTTGAAATCATTTTCTTTGGTGTTGCCGTAAGCCTTGGAAATTCTTTCTTAAAAATAATGAAATATAATTGAGCTATAAATTCATCACATATGAGGGCGTAATATTTATTTTACCTGTTCTCCCACAGAATGTTGAAATATACATGCAGATGTATCTCCACTACATGCCATCTTAGATTAGTGCCCGAGAAGACATTCCTTGTGCAGATCATGTCTAATAATTATGATGCCATGTGAAAAGCTGGTGTTTCTCCATACTTTGGTGTCTAGGCTTGAAATATGTTGGTGCTCAATTGTTTCGAAATTATTGCTCCCCAGTTGAAGTTGCTACCAGATATTGCCACAATGTATGCCAGGGGCATCCATGCTTCCAAAAACTTGGCACAATCCCTTTCCCTATATAATTGGCATATCAAATTCATCAGATAAATATATGAATCTTTGATATTGGTCATACTGTACCAACCATTTCTCCTATTTGTAAACTTCTTATCATCTTTCCACCATGAGGCCATCAACCTCTTGGTTTCTTGGAACTCATAAAATTTTACCACAAAATCGGTATTTAATCTTTCCTCTAGGCCTATGTTTTTGTAGTATTTCTGGACCTCTATTGGGAGAAAAACTCCAACAAACCCACCATTTTCTTCATTGACCACACATTTCGCTGCATCCGTGTGGTCGATTATCCACCCTAGGGTTTCAATGCAAGACAAGACTGGGCTTCGACAGGCTACCATGTGGAGGAAGGATCATCAAATGTTCAAGAATACTTGGTCATCGATAATTCTAACGTCCAGGTCACTCTGTGGTATAAACTTAGGGTAATATTCCCGGTTGATTTTTTTAAACAAATATCCCCACTACGGGAGCACAATTTTCGATCCAGTTCTTGCCTCTATGTCGACAAATGTAGTAATCTAGGAAAACGCCCTTTTGGTATACGTTCAGATGAATAGCTCCACTTTAGTGGAAAAATGAAGTTGTCTAGCAGCGTCGGGTGAAGATCTTTCACTGACCTTTGATTCTTTCATTTTTGGTTCTCTTGATGAGCACGTGGTTGTTGGATTCCTTGAAGGAATTTTCTCTACAAAAAGAACAAAATGAGATACTAACTTGTAGAAATGATACTAAAATATAGACAATTGCAACTTCCGAAATGATACAAATGATTCATACCTCCACTTTGCACAAGATTAACCTAGTTTCAAATTATGAAAATCGATTGTGAGCTCTTGAAACACTCTCTCACTCCTTTGACTGCCTCAAGAATGAAAGTCTTGTGTACATAATGTTGCATTTGAATTTGTCTTTAAAATTTAAACATAATCATACTTACCTTGTCGCACCAGTTCTTGAATTTAGGGCGTAAATGTGGTCTACACAATCCATCACCAAGATCTGAATCATGCTTGGGATTAAATGCAATCATAAGCTAGCAGTGCAGGAGCGGGGTACATTGTAGTTCATCGGTGGTTTCAAACTCCTATTATTTGGTCGGCGTGTGAGATAGTAACATGTGTTGGTCAAATCATTAATTGTCCTATTAAATAACAAAATCTGATCTTATTTTTTGTTGAAGGTGTCCCATCATACTATCGATGTCCTATCCATGAACCAGTTTAAAAAAGTGGATCGGTGTAAGTATTTTTCTTAGACAACGTTCATTAATACCTATTTTAGCGAAACTTCCGATGCGATCTGGAATGTGATACAATGATGACGTTGAAATGTTGACATGGAAGGGTGATCATGACACATGGCATTTTATTTTTTCTCCTCCGTTAAAAAGTTTCTTCAGAATCGAGGATTATCTTTAGACATGGCCCTAGGAATCTTAGCCTATCATGTCGAGGTCGATGGATTGTAGAGGATCAGTGATAGATGAGTCTCTATGGTCATTATTTCTTGATTTCATCCCTTGGATTTCATCGATGCCGAAAATGTATTATCGATCGTCGATCAACGATCGATGATTTGTCGAAGTAAAAATTTCCGCAGTTTAAGGTTTTCTTCGGATATCACTGACCCCGAACAATGTATCGGTGATCGACGATTAGAGGTTTTTTATATGTGTCGATGTTAGCATTTTCCTTTTCCTACTTCCCCGACGCCGATGGTGTATCGACGATATTTTGACAACTTATTCCCAATATATAATTAGTAATTGGTGCACCCACTCTTCCATTCTCTCGATGCCAATGATACATTGATGATCGACGATCAACTCTTGTCATTTTTGTGTGGTCGATTTTACTGAGAAGATCTCACTGATGCAAATAAAAGGTGCATGGTTCAAAATTTTAGCTGTGTATACTTATTTAAAAATGTCGAGCCTAATTTAGGAGAGATGTCAATATATTCAACAAATCCAAACAAATCCAAATGTGATCGATGATAAAACATAGCAAAAGAAAAATTATTGATCCCTACACACTGACTCAATTCAAAATAAAAAAAAACAAAGTGGTACCCAAAAGAGAAAATTTTCAGAAAACATTTAGGGTGTGTTGAGTGCTCAACAAATAGTGATTGTCTAGGAAAATCAGAATCACTCCTTCCTTCAGTCTTATCTTGCGAAGAAGTCGGTTGAGAAACTACCTGGCTTTGCATTCAAGAGAGTATTTCCTATCAATGCATACAAAACTTCTAGGGTTCGTGAATCTCTATTGAGTTCATCCCTTTTTTCATATTCATTCTTCTTGACCATGACCCATGCCATTCTTTGACAAGAGACGGGTAAGGAATCCACTTGCTTGAGGCTATTTTTAGTTATTATTATTCCCTCTCTACGGTGTCTCTCCACTACCAGCGAGCGTCTATAGCCCTGGCGGAGCCACCTCAACATCACAGACCTTTCTCCATTGCTAGTGAGCATCCATAGCCTCAGTGGAGTTATATGCATACCCTCCCATAATTTGCACTCCTTTTAATATAAATCATTTTCTTTCCAAAGAAATTCCATGAGTGAGTCGAAGAGGAGGATGTGTGTTATTTGCAAGGAGAAACTATTAAGGTGAATCCCTTCCTAGCTCTATCTAGAGGTACATTTGATCTTTTCCAACTAGCCATCTTTTCCTTTGGGTTTTACCAGACCACAAGGTGAAAATTTCATCACTTACCAAGGTAGTATGCTTGCAAAGACAATATATATATCTCCTTTGAAAAATTGTATTTTCCCAGTGTCTCTTATGTTGCATGTAAGTGTAGGTTAGGAACAGATTCTGCTTCACCATATTTATTAAATTCAACCACTGCTTTACATAACACAACTTAGTTAAAATAAAATAACAAGAAAAAGAACAAAAATAAAAATAAAGAGGAGTTTCCAATTGGCCTTCCCTAAATCTACACACTTATCCTGATTGAAATACATGCTAAAAGAAACTTAAATAAAACATAAAATACACACATCTAGGAGAAGTATTGTTTTAATACTTGGCCATTCACTAGGAGGGTGTCGGGTTCCCCCCTCATATTTTTCAACCGGTATGTGCCTGCCCCAATTTTCTCGAATACATGAAAAGGTCCAAGCCAGATATTTTGAAATTTCGAGTGTTTTCCTTTAGACTCATTTTCTTTATCGCATTTCAAAACTAGGTCCCCTACTTCAAAAAAAAATTATTTGGCCTTATTTTTGTAAAACTATCTTTTAAGTGTCTTTTGATGAGCGATGAACTTAGCTTTAAATTTTTCTCTTTCTTCGTCTAGCATGAGAAGGGTATTGATCCTTTGTTGTAGAGTGGATGAGGGTTGACCTCTTGATGCCTCAGTGAGCTGTAAAGATAGAAGATACAATCCGTTTGGTAGAATGGATTCTTTTCGATATACCAGAAAGTACGAACAGTTTCCTATGGCTTATCTATGTGTTACTCTATCAACACATAGGGTGTTATGAAGTGAATTACGCCAATTCCTTTGATTTTCAACAATTGTCTTTTTTTAAATTCTTACCAAGTTTTCATTAGTTGACTCTGCCACCCCATTCCCTTATGGATAATAGTTTGAAGAGTATCTTATTATCATCCCCTTATCAAGAGAGAATTTGGTCAAGCATATGGAAGAAAAGTAGGTAGAATTGTCAAAGACAAGGATGGAGGATAGTCCAAACCTCGTTATTAGTTGTTATTCTAGAAATTGTATTACTACCTTTTCAGTAACATTCTTGAGAGGGATAGCCTCCGTCCATATTGTAAAATAGTCTGTAGCAGTCAATATATATTTATGTTGTTTTGAAAAAATGGGAGTAATTTCTCCTATGATATCTATTCCCCACTGCTCGAATGGTCTGTATATACTTATCGGCTGGAGTGGAATGACTGCTCTCTTTTCCCTACTGGCACTCACTTGACAAGTTTTAAATTTCCTGGCATATGCGTGAGCATCCCTGAACAGAGTGGGCCAAAAATAACCATCCCTTAGTATTATATGAGTCGTGGTTTCTCCTACAAAATACCCACCTATTGGGTCGTCATGTAGTTCACTCAGCACCTTTTCTGCATCGTTTTGTTCAAGACATCTAAGCAATACTCCATCATAGTTTACGTGGAAAAGTACATGATTTATGAGGCAATATTGAGTAGATTTTAACCTGAGGGCTCTCCTTTCTCTAGGGTTTATATTTTCAGGACAATTCCCATGGTGTCGGAGATAAAACAAGTTTTTATACCAGGATTCTCTCCCAGGAGGTATGTATAGGGCTTTTTCGCACCATAATCATAGCTCATTTTCCCAACTGGGGTCTTCTACGTTAATCATATCATGGGCCTCAGTAGCTAATTTACACAATCCTTGTCCTTTGACTATTTTAGAAGGTTTTATGTCTAGATCAAATTCCTGAATGACTGCCATCCAATTTCCCCTCCTTTCTCCCATTTCATGTTGGGTGAATAAAGATGTGACTGTGGGGTGAGGGAATATGACTTTGGTGTGATTCTTCATGATATAGGATATGAAATGCTTGACTGATTTATATACTGCTTAAGCCAATTTGTCTATAGCAGGGTAGTTTAGTTCAGCTCCTTGAAGGTTGGTTCTCATAAAGGATATTGGTGCCTCATTGTTTTCATCATCCTTTTGGGTAAGTACTACAACCAAGGATTGGTTAGAATCAAAGGTATAAAGAAATAAATCCTTGCCAAAGTCAGGGCTTTGTAACACTAGTTCTTGGGATATCGAAGTCTGGATGTTATTAAAATATCCTCTCCTTTCTTCATCTCATTTAAAATATGCATCTTTGCGAATCATTTTTTGTAAAGGTTTAACATTTTCGGCAAAGTCAGGAGTAAACTTTATCACAAAATTTATCTTCCTGAAAAAATATTGCATGGCCTTTTTATTGTGAGACAAAGGGAGTTGAGCAATCACTTTTATCCTCTCAAGGTCGATGCTAATTCCTCCTTGAGATATGATGTGAACTGATAATTTTGTTTCCTTTACATGAAAGATGGTTTTCTTGGGGTTCAAATATATTTCATATTTCCTACACCTTTCAAAAATCTGAGTCAAATGTTGAATGTTGTCTTCCTTGTTTTTTTAGTATATTGTTACGTCATCTAAATAGACTACCACACACTTGTTAATCAATCCCCCAAAATTTAAGTCCATCACCCTTTGGAAGGTTTTTCCTGTGTTAATCAACCTGAAGGGAATGCATTTATAAGGAAAGGTTACCCACTTGGTTCGAAAGGTAGTTTTTAATTGATCATCTTCTGAAACCAGGACCTAGTTATATCCCGAGAAACTGTCTAGGAGGGAAAAAAAAATTCAAAGCTGGATACTATTTGTAATATATATTTGTTTCATGGGTGGGACTATATAGTTATATTTTTCTGATGCTTTGTTAAGGTTTATGAAATTCACACACAGGCGAATCTCCCTATATTTTTTCCTAATAGGAACCAAATTAACTACCCAGGTAGAGTGTCTAACCTGAAAGATAATCTTGGCATATAACAATTTCTACAGCTCTTGATATGTCAAAGGTTCCAGATATGGATGATACTTCCTAAGTTTTTGTTGGAAGGATTTTACTCCATATTTTAATGGGATTGTGTGCTGGATAATGTGATTGCCATAAGTTTTGAATTCTCGGTAGGACCACACAAAGAAATATTGATATTATTTAAAAGGTTTGAGATAAGATTTGTTGTCTTCTTTGTACATTGTCTTACCTAGATTTACATTCTTGGGGTTTTCAGTGGTTCCTAGGTTTATAGTCTCATATATAGGACATGAGCTCCTTAGTTTTTCATTCTTTGACCCTCTAAAAATTTCCCTTAGGCTGAAAAGGTTCTCCAAATTGGCCACCCCTTTTGGTATCACATGAAACTTTGGTTTATTATCAAATTTATATGTTCCCTTATTCTGTTCGTGGAGATTTTATTCTGTGAGTGGTTCTTGGATTATTTCGTCATCAAGAGGGGTATCCTTAAAATTCTCATGGTTATTCAGGAAATCTAGAATCTATTCATCCCCTTAAAATAATTTCCATTTAGAACTGTTGTTAGGCACCGACGATTTGTAGAGAAGTTCCACTATGAACCTATAGGCTTCAAAATCTTCTAAACAAGATAATATTGAGGCTGCGAGGGCCAAGGAATCAACAAGAGTATTCTTTGTCCTAGGAACAATAGTAATGTTGAAGGCCTCAAAATTGTCTATTATCCTTTTTACCTCTTGTTGGTAATTTATCAAGTGAGGTGAATTGCAATGGATATTATTCTTCACTTTCCTAACGATAAATTTAGATTCTCCTAAAACTTTCAATTCCATAATTTTTAAGTCTATGGCTTTCTTTAGTTACTGAACTAGATATTCATATTCAATAGTGTTATTGGCACAGTCAAATTCTAATATGCAGTATAAGAAGTTATGCTTCCCCTTTGGTTCAATTAGAATACATCCTTCTCCTGACCCTTCTTTCGATTTAGACCCATCAAAGTACAACGTCCAAATTTGTGAGGAAAAATTAGTAACTTCTTCATGCCTAGTTATTTTCTCACCTTCATCTTCCTTGTTTGTTTCTCACAATAGAGGATCCTGACAGAAGATGCTTTCTTCTGTGGCTGCC
>JASDQU010589331.1:11828-22782 GCA_032191745.1 Picea mariana | reverse complement strand
TGTTGCTCTGTCTGCCTCACTGCCTTCCTGCACACCTGACTTGCATTGTCTGTTCTTCTGCCTTTTATGCTATGTGCGCCATGTCCATTCACTGCACATTTCCTCTTTTGTTCAATTCAACTGCTGCACTTCCCTCCTCCTTCACACATGAATCACCTTCAACAACAACAACCACAACAACTCCAACAACAACAACAACCACATCTCTTCTTTGTATTGTGTATTTATAGCTTTTGGGCACCTTCTGCATGAAATATCCACCATTCCTATGCATGCTCATACCACGCAAATCTCCTCCACATATCAAGTGCTCTGAGTGATCATAATTGCGACTCTTCATCTTCTCTGGTAGTTCAACCCCTATGTCTATCATCACTAGGTGTTATGTTGAGATTCCTTTTTCTCTCTGGCAGTTGAGACTCTTCATCTTCTCTATTACAGTTGAGCTCATCCTTTCTATTTTAGTTACAAGCTCCAAACCTCATCCAGTTGTCAATTTCCTCCACGAATCATCTTCATTCAACTGACAGATTCCATGTAACTCTTCAACTCCTCTGGAAATCACACAGAAGTCTCTTTGCATCCTTTGGTAGAAACCATCAATGGTTTCTAGCAGTTACACTGTGAGGATCAACATTAGCCCTCTGATCGTGCTCATGTTCAACTCCATTGTTGGATTAACTATGATGAGTTCTTGCATTATTTACCCATTTCTCACTTTCGCAATTCAGAGATTCTACGATGAGACATCTTGAGTCTCCATGTCACGAGTTCCGAAACTCTGAAACGGAGATTTTTTGCGCTGGCTCCTTCCTTTATATGACCATGTCTATGACCAAGCGCTTGTTCATAATGTGCTTTTCACAATTTCACATTTCTCCTTTTCGTTAATTTTGTTGTGAAGTTTCTCAACTTTCCAAGTTGTGATCCCTGAAACGCCGAAAGGAAGCTTGTCTGAACGTACTCTTCTCTTTAGCACTTCGATGGTGTGACCACCGGCTGAGACCATGCGCTTATGCATAAAGTGCTTTTGCAATTTCACATTTCGTGAATCTGGATATGAGGCATCTCGACTCTCCAAGTCACGATCCCGGAAACCCCAAAATGGAGCTTATCTGAACTGACTCCTTCCCTTCTCGTGACCACCGATTGTGACCACGGGCTGTGCCAAAAAGGTGCTTTGTATTTCATGAGTTTATAAACTTCATCGAGTCTGATTGATGGTTGAAATTTCCATAGATCCGATGGTCCAGATATTATCGCGATCTCACATCTCATTGTTCCTTAGATGGAGGTTCTCGTCACTTCAAGTCACGATAGGCGAAACTCCGAGATGGAGCTCAGATCGACGGTCCACGTTCTTGGTTAATTGACGGTCTAGATCTTATCATGAATTTTCATCTCATGGTTCCTTATATGGAGGTTCTTGTCACTCCAAGTCGTGATAGGAAAATCTTCGAGATGGAGCTTAGATCAACGATCCAAAACCCTTGGTGATCTAATGGTCCAGATCTTATCATGAGTTCGCATCTCATGATTTCTGTGATGGAGGTTTTTGTCACTCCAAGCCACGATACGCAAAAATCTGAGATGGAGCTTTGACATGCTCTGATATTCTACCACGCGTCCCTCTTGGATCAATGGTGAATATTTTATTGGGACTTCGCAACTCCACGAGCCTTCCTTGTGCCTGATCAACGGTCCATATTTGGCCTCGATCTAACAGTTGAGATTATTTCAC
Organism: Picea mariana; assembly: GCA_032191745.1. Taxonomy (NCBI): domain Eukaryota; kingdom Viridiplantae; phylum Streptophyta; class Pinopsida; order Pinales; family Pinaceae; genus Picea; species Picea mariana. The sequence continues at coordinate 21,041 of JASDQU010589331.1, read as the reverse complement.
GATTTCTCATATCAAAAATTTGAGAAGTTTGGGAACCCCGTTCCTTTGACTTTCCAGTCAGCGACATGATGATCTTCCGCCACACGTCCTCTTGATCAATGGTCCATGACTATCCCTGATGGACGGCCAAGATTCCTTCATAGTTTTGGGGAGTTGGATGACTCTTGGACTTATCCACCTTGAAGCTTCACAATATCTAATGGCTATTGAGCTTTCATAGATACCCCAGATCCTACTACCTATGTCTTCTCGCGATTTTCCACTTCGCGATTTCGCTGCTTCGCAATTTCGTCCACCTTCGTGATTTCCCCGCTTCACGATTTCGTGCACCTTACGATTTTGTCACTTCACGATTTTTCCACTTCGGTGGTGAAGTGCTTCGACACTTCAACTCCCTCTATCTGAAATTCTAAAATGGATTTTACTCTTCCATTATCACTGCGCTGTTGATCATGCTGATCTTTGCCATCGTTGTTCTTGCCATCAATGACAAGCTTACTCCCAACTGTAAACCTTCCAACATGGAATATTCCAGTCATTGGGCCAATATCTCATATCCATTTCTGCATCTTCCTCTATGATGCAATATCTCAATTGGAGCCACTTATTTCCTAGATCCTTGGACACTTGGATTCACATGTTGTCCTAGATGCCTTGAATTTGGCGATTTACTTGAACTGCGTGACCCCCTCTGGGGTAATTCACCAAGAGTTCTGTATACTCTCCTGTATTTCTATACAGTACTTGGAAAAGGTACCATGTTTTTTCTTCTGTGCTTGGGGTTGGAGTTTCTCCCCAGTGATGTGTATCATGCAGTGCAACACCGACCTATCTGGCTACAGAAGTATGAATATGGAGGTTCTCTCCACCCCATCAACCCGATCATCATGAGTATCCATGAGTAGTGGAACTTTGTGCCAAGGTCATGTGCATCTTTGTAGTCCTCCATGAATAGGTTGAGCAGGTAAGGGGGCCAACTTAGTGACATGCCATTCGCACATTGTGCTACAGCTGCAACGACCCCAACAATGACTTCTTCCTTGCAACATTTTCTCATCATTTTACAGGCCATCATTTTAGTGGCCATCTGTGTCACGACGTCATTGATCCTTTTGATAATTATTCTATGTGATCCCCTCTTTGTCCCATATTTCCTCTTCATTTCTTCAGCGAACACCTTCTCCTTGGTTTTTTTGTCCAGGTACCGCGCGGGGTTCTCACTCATTGACGGTAGTCCTATGATTACTGCTATTATCTCTATGTATATGGATATGGGATATTTCATCCAAAGGAATTCTCCATGAAGGACCACTATCAACTTCTTGATGCAGTTGTTCACCTCTTTCCCCCTTCCAAAATGGGGAATCTCCAATAGGTTGAAGATCCTTGTATTTGTTAGGCCAATTGCCCATGGATTTGGTTGTAGGATGTGGTCTCTAAAGGGCCCTATCCATATAATGTCCAAATGTCCAAGTAGACTTGTTGCACAAATTCAAGTAATTTTCTTGCGTCAGCCACATCATGGTATGAGTACCTCAGTTTCTCTACACAATATAGCAGTGTTGGCATGGTTTGCACTCCTTTCAGAATGCACGAGAGAACAATTGTTGCATCAGGATTCTTGCACGGAGACTGCACCATAGGATGTTTTCCCTTTCGTTTTATCTGTTGAATCAAGGACCCCACCTCCATTTGTCTTCTTTCTACATCAGGGTTTGGATGACTAGTGATATCCTCTACCAGACCCTTCTATTGTTGCATGATTTTTTCTCTGGTGTTTTTGGGTATCGTCGCCTCTTTTTGTGCAGTATCTTGTCCATTCACCTAGTGGACTCCTTCATTTTTCCCAGCCTCTGGTGGGTTTCCTATGTTATGTACAGGATATCCCTGTGTTTTGTTGTCTGAGTCGACTTCCATGGCCGATGCGATTGGACCCTGCCTTTTTTCCACCAGTGGTGTAGGGTCCATGGGTTTTTCAAATGATGAAGGAATTACATCAACGTCGACTAATTCCTTGGATTGTCTGGTTTCTTGTGTGACCTCTCCTTCCTCTTGTGGTGCCTGACTATTTCATTTTTTCCTCCCTGATTGGCTCAGTGCACCCATCTTTGGTGGTGCCATCGTCGATACTGGTTGGTTTATACTGACTAAGTCTTCACTGGCTCACCCTGTAGTTTGTGTTAACTCACTTCGACTCTGCATGATCTATTTCTTTGGAACTTCACAATTTCACAATGAGTCTTATGTTACCTGCGTTTCCCCTTTATATAGGCAAGTTGTGAAACTTCTCGGAGAAGTTTCCATATATTTGATTAATATAATCGCACTTTATGCGTACTTTTTCATTGAATTTCATAATTTCTGCCAGTTGGAGCCTTTTTTTGTAACCACCATTTTTCAAATGTCCAACTTTTATGACCGTTGGTCCATTTTCCAGCCCGCTAAAATTTCCAAGTGTGCGGTATGTCATGTAGCCGTTGCACATGAACATTTTAATTTCTTCAAGCTAAGTCCATTTTTCCTGTGCACAATCTTCTGATGTCTGGTGCAGTAACCTTTTTTTTCTCTACTATAATACACTATATGCACATCTCTTTACTAAGCGGTAACTTTATAAATAATAGGAGGTCGACTGCCCCTATACAATTTTAGTCGATTCCCATTGATCATTCCTCTGAGTTTTGTACCTCATAAATCCTTCCACTATACACCTTCCCCATTTGTGACAATCTTCAATTCATATGGTCCCAACCAATGGATTTTGAATTTTCCTGGATGCTGAAGAAATTCACTGTCATACACCAAGACTAGGTCTCCCTCCTTGAATCTCTTCCTTTTAATATGTCTGTCATGCCAAGATTTTTCCCTTTATTTCTGTACTTCTTGGTGAAATCCCACTAGAATCCTATCTTCTACCATCTCCATCAGTTGGCTTATCCTTTCTTGGATTGCGCCTTGTTCTGTCATGTTGGTGATTGTTGCTATACGCAGGCTAGGTACCAAAAATTCTAATGGCACCACTTCTTATTGTCCATACACCAACCTGAATGGTTTCTACCCTATGAACATTTTTAATGTGGTCCTTTATGCCCACAATACTACTGGTATCTTCAAGTCCTAGTCATCCCTGTTAACATTGCAGATATTTGTCAATGCATTCTCTAAGATCTTATTAAAGGCTTCCACTGTTCCATTTGCTTGAGGGTGATATGGTTTACTCTTTTGATGATAGACTTCAAAATCCTCATTTGTATCCTTGATAGTACTATAGATGAAGTGAGTGCCTTGGTCACTCATCAAAATCCATGGGAATCCAAATCTAGTGATCACTTTCTCAAACGAGAAGTGTGTTGTTGTCTCTGCGATACAATATTTTACTGTTGTTTATTCTTCCCATCTCCTTAAGTACTATGTTGCGGTAATGATATACCTTTCTCTTGACCTCCTTGATGTTGGATTAATTGGTCCCACAAAATCTATTTCCCATTTTTTGAATACTTGCAAGGTTACTTTTGGTCTTAGAGGCATCTCATCCTGTCTGTTAGTTTTTCCAACCCTTTGACATACATCACATCTCTAGTAGTAGTTCTTTGAATCTTTGTGGATGGTCGAACACCATATTCTTGCGTGAAACACCTTCTATCTGGTAGCTTTTCCTACATAATTTCCTCCAGCTATTCCCTCATGAACCTCTTCTAAGATCCTAGGTCTCTCATGTTCTAGTACACATCTCCTCAAAATGTTGTCTGTGCCCATATTGTATAAGTTTCCTGCAATCATTTGATATTCTTCAGCTCTGACTACCATATTTTTCTTCTGTGCAGTGTTGAATTCTTGTGGCACAATCCCTGTACTCAAGTATTGAATGATGTCATCAAAATACTCATCAACTACTTGGACTGAAAATAACTGTGCATCAGGGAATTTGTCCTCTTAATTTATAGGTTCTTCTCCATTGGTGATCCTCGACAGGTGATCAGGTTCTACATTCAAATTCCCTGGTGTTGACTACTCAACACACCCTAAATGTTTGTGAAAATTTTCTCTTTTGGGTACCACTTCATTTTTTTTATTCTGAATTGATTCAGTGTGTAGGAATCAATAAGTTTTTTGTTTCTATGTTTTATCATTGATCACATTCGGATTGGTTTGGATTTGTTGAATAGATTGACTTCTCTTCTAAACTAGACTTGGCATTTTTAACTAAGTATACATAGATAAAATTTTGATCCATGCACCTATTATCGACATCGACACAATCTACCTAGTAAAATCGACCACACAACTATGACAAGCATCAATCCTTGATTATCGATGTATCATCGACATCGGGAGAATGGAAGAGTGGGTGCACTGATCACTGATTATATCTTGTGAATAAGTTGTCAAAATATCACTGATACACCATCAACATTGTGGAAGTACAAAAAGTAAAACACTAACAACAAAAAACCTAACGAAACCCCAGTTGTCGATCACCGATACATTGTTAGAGGTCAGTTATATCTGAAGAAAACCTTAAACGGCAAAAATTTTTACTTCAACACACCGTCGATTGCCGATCATCGATTGGTAATACATTTTCGGCATCAACGAACTCCAAGGGATGAAATCAGGAAATAATGACCAGAAAAACTCTTCGATCACCAATCCTTGACATGTTTTCAACATTGGAAGGAAAGGTTGAGACTCCTAGGGGCATGTCTAAGGAAAATCCTCGATTCCAAATAATTTTTTTAATGGAGGAGCCAAAATCAAAATCCACATGTCATGATCGCCCTTCCAGGTCAACTTTTCCACATCACCACTATCGAATAGTCCGTATCGGTATCAGATCTTTAGCTAAAATAGTATTAATGACTGTTGTCTAAGAAAAACACCAACATTGATCCACTTGTTTAAACCGACATATGGATAGGAAATCAATAGTATGATGGGACACCTTCGGTGAAAAATAAGATCAGATTTTGTTATTTAATAGGGAAATTAATGCGTTGATCAACACAGATCACTATCCCACGCACCAATATAATCATTGATCAACACACGATGTACCCCACTCCTACGCCGCCAACCTGCAATTGTATTTAATCCCAAGAATGATTCGGCTCTTGTGGATGGATTGTGCAGACCACATTTATTCCCTAAATTCAAGAACTGACATGGCAAGGTAAGTATTCTCTATGCTTAAATTGTAAAGACAAATTCAAACACATAATTATGTACACAAGTCTTTCATTCCCGAAGTAGTCGAAGGAGTGAGAGAGTGTTTCAAGAGCTCACAATCAATTTTCATAATTCTAAATCATGTTAAGATTGTGTGAAGAGTTGGTATGAATCATCTGTATCATTTCAAAAATTGCAATTGTCTATATTTCAGTATCATTTCTACAAGTCAATATCTCTTTCTCTTCTTTTTGCAGGGAAAATGCCTCCAAGGAAGCCAAAGACTAGGCACTCGCCGAGAGCACCAAAACTGAAAGAAGCAGAGGTCGGTGAAGGATCTTCACCCTGCATTGCTAGACAACTTGAATTTACCACGAAAGTGGATCTAGTCATCCGAACATCTACCAAAGGGCGTTTTCCCAGCCTTCTGCATTTGACGACTCAGAGGAAAGCACTAGATCCAAAATGGTGCTCCTGCAGTGGGGAGATTTGTTTAACTTTATCAACCAGGAAGCTTACCCAGATTTTATACCACACAAAGACCTAGACATTAGAATGCTCGATGACCAAGTATTCATGAACATTCAGCGATCCTGCCTACACATGGTAGCCTACCAAACCTCGATCTTTCCTTGCATTCAAACCTTGGAGTGGATAATAGACCACACATATGTGACAAAATGCATGGTCAATGATGAAAATGGTGGATGTGTTGGAGTTTTTATCCCAATAGAGGTCCAGAAATAATACAAACTCAGAGACCTGGAGGAAAGATTAAATACTGATTTTGTGGTTAAATTTTATGAGTTCCATGACACCAATAGGTTGATGGCCTCATGTTGGAAAGAAGATAAGAATTTTACAAATAGGAGCAACGGCTGGTGCAGTACGACCAATATTAGAGAGCCATAAATTTATCTGATGGATCTGATCTGTCGATTATATGAGGAAAGGGATTGTGCCAAGTTTTTAGAAACATGGATTCCCCTGGCATACACTGTGGCAATATTTGGTAGAAGCTTCAAATGGGGAGCAATAATTTTGAAAAACTTGAGTACCAACATATTGCAAGCCCAAACACCAAAGGATGGAGACACACCATGTTTTCACATGGCATCATATTTATTGGACATGATCTGTGTAAGGAAAGTCTTCTCAGGCATGAAAATGATTTGGCATGTTGCAGAGATACCTATGCATGTCTAGTTAAACATTATGTGGGAGAATAGGTACCAGAAATCTTACGCCCTCATATGCGATGAATTTATAGATCAAGTATATTTCATTATTTTTAAGAAAGAATTCCCAAGGATTACGGCAAGGGTACCCTACCATGCATCACAAGTATCTTCTTGCCATGCATCACAATTATCTTCCTTACCACACATCACAAGTGTCTTCCTACCATACCCTACCATACGAAAGGGACCTAGTACCCTAGAATGCATCACAAGTATCTTCCTGTTGGTTGTATTCCCATGATAAGTTTGAAGAAAAATTATTTACAGAGGGTGCTCAGGACTGGGAGGAGGTGCTCCAAAGAAAGGATAACCCCAATATGATAAGATTTAAAGCAATGACAATGGATGAGAAAGTTGAAATGATTGAATGGATAGAACAAGAAGCCCTCGGGGTTAGGGAAGAAAACATAGTAGTAGAATCCATAGAGTCATAGAGGAGAGGGATGTTGTTGCTATAGGAAGCACAAAGAGTCATATAAAGGTTATAAAATGATCCCCAACTTAACCCTTTGATAGAACCCTTAAGGGTCATCTTGGTCGACACAATCAATCTCGGAGAAGAGTTAAATGGCTCATTGAAACCTACCCTAGAGGCGACCGCTCATATAGAAAACCCAAGCATTATGTCACAATAGATAACATCATCGGTTGTTTCTACAACGTAGCTAGGGGGAACAGGAAAATCAAGTGGGATAGATGTTCCCATTGTCCTCATAGACCTAATTACCATATATGATGACGAGGAAATCTTAGGGGTTTCACTCATAACCAGAGTAGAAATTGTAAAGGAGGAAGAACCAGGGGAAACATCTACTCTAACCTCTGAAGCTTTGACCTCCATTCCCCAATAAGGAGAAAAGAAGGCCAGAATCATTCTGGATACTGAATTTATCGACCAATTGGGAATTCTGCCTAAGAAGGACAACTCCAAGGATGATTTGGGCTCTGGTGAACAGGAAGAATAAACACAATGATCAGAAATTAGCATCTCAATAGCTAATCCTCAAGTAAATGTTGATCCTTTTCCCCTTTCCCTATATAAAGCCAATACTCCATGAGCCAACGACCCCCAATAGGACAAGAGTCGGCCATAGAACATATATATACGACATGAAGCCTAAGAAACACTCTAACCTAGGGAGATCAACAGATTCCTGGGCCAGTGGACGAGATCGTCGATATACAAGCAATCTCTTATGATATAAAGAGGAAATTTGTGATGAGAAGGACAACCAAGAAAAGGAGGATCACACTTAGCACACTCCTCATCACCATAGAAGAAACACTTATCAACACATAAAATGTTAAGATGACTGAGCTGATCAGGTCAGGAATGACCATAACATATGCAACATTGGACAAAGAGAAAAGGGGTGAGAAGGAGTTAGCAACCACAAAGGAGATGGATCATATGCACCATCTATTGAAGTATTACCAGGATTCGATGCAGGAAGTATTATTCATAAGGAGTGAGTTCAGAGAAACATATGCACAATTAACAAGCGAAAGAAATCTCTTCACCACATGCATAGATGATTAGCAAGAGGATACTCTAATGGGGCTGGAAACTTGTAAATATGTGTCAAGATGGTATGAAAGTGAACATTAGGCCTTAGAGTGGATTTACTCTATCAGTATAGCACATAAGGTTCTAGACTCGGAAGAGCACAACATATGAGTACTGATGGATAGGATAATATCTTGAATCAGGAAGGTAGTTGAATATTGGGTGAGAATGGTCTAGGAACCTCAATGAAATATACAAGAAAGGTGGGGAGAATGGAAGAAAATTTGGGAGAAGATCAATTGGGAGATGGAAAACATTGACCTACTAGATTTCAATCCACCGGAAAATTTCGTCTATTTGCATAACATAGTCAAACCACATGCAAATCAAGACTCGACATGGGAGGTAGAGATCTCACAGATTTCAAGTATGACTCTAGGTCAATTAAATAAGTTAGTGGAACACCCAATTAAATAATTTGAGGTGTATGCCAACGGTCTCCCTGCTTCCATCTCCATGTTCATAAAAAGGGCAGCCAAACATACCCTAGCCAAAAATTTAGAGGAAGCTAAAAAAAATGAATTCCAAATGAAAGGATGCAAAGAAGGTCATATCTAACTAATGAATAAAGAATTCCAACCTTTACCTAAGAGAGGACTTTTGTTAACAAGACCCCCGGTAAAACAAACAGAGCTAGGTCCTAGTAAAGAAGGAGGAAATATAGAAAACTTGTTACGGATGATCCAAAAACTCTCCAACAAGATCGTAGATATGAAAATGAGTGTTTGGGAGGGAAACCCAAATCAATGACCTTTTAAAATATTCTTTAAAATAAATCCACCTTTCAAAGCTATAAAACCTCCCCCAGCTAACCTAAACATTGATCTAGAAACTATAACATATGACTCTTTCTACACGTACCACCAAGAGAATAATTCAGAAAGGGACTTCCCTCAATGGGTGCACACTATGAATTTAATGGCTAACCGATTCCTAGATGAATTATTCTTGACCGAACAACCCAATGGCTTGGCAATAAATTCCATTGATTAGGAAATCACGAGCCACCAGAAGAGAGAACCATGCTATTATGGGATTCCAGCTACCTGATGGCTTTCAATGATGTTGTTGAAGTGCAGGAACCTCCAGCTAAATTGTTATCTATCAATAAGAGAGTTAGAAGTCAACAAGTCCAAACTAATCCCACCACTACTCATTTATCTAGAGGGAGTCAAGTGGTCCATTGCCCAAAACCTCTATTTTCTTCTCAAAAGAATTACACCAACATACACATATAGA
>JASDQU010589331.1:0-11808 GCA_032191745.1 Picea mariana | reverse complement strand
AAACCCATACAGGGTAAAAACCTCTTCTTCTTTATATGATAAGTATTACTTACATTCTTTACATTATCATACATATGAGCACCAACTCATTGTGAGGCTACAACCTCTGTTTTGGAAGCTACAACTTGCTGAGAGCACCAACTTCCTATTTTTCTCTAGCACCCACTAGAAGGAAGCACCAACTCTCTGGTTTCTCTAGAACCAACTAGAAGGAAGCACCAACTCCCTGGTTTCTCTAGCACCGACTAGAAGGAAGCTACAATTCCCTATGTTCAAGCACCCACTTGAACCTCTGAGGAAAACAGTCCTCCCTAGTACCTCCCTACCACCCTAAATTATAAATATGAAATAATGAAACCTATTATAGTGATATAGTGTTCAATAACATCTTACCAGTCTCATCAGTGTTCTACTACATTTTGTTGCTCTGTCTACCTCACTGCCTTCCTACACACCTGACTTGCATTGTCTGTTCTTCTGCCTTTTATGCTATGTGCGCCATGTCCATTCATGGCACATTTCCTCTTTTGTTCAATTCAACTGCTGCACTTCCCTCCTCCTTCACACATGAATCACCCTCAACAACAACAACCACAACAACTCCAACAACAACAACAACCACATCTCTTCTTTGTATTGTGTATTTATAGCTTTTGGGCACCTTCTGCATGCAATATCCACCATTCCTATGCATGCTCATACCACACCAATCTCCTCCACATATCAAGTGCTCTGAGTGATCATCATCGCGAATCTTCATCTTCTCTGGTAGTTCAACCCCTGTGTCTATCATCACTAGGTGTTATGTTGAGATTCCTTTTTCTCTCTGGCAGTTGAGACTCTTCGTCTTCTCTATTACAGTTGATATCATCCTTTCTATTTTAGTTACGAGATCCAACCCTTATCCAGTTGTCAATTTCCTCCACGAATCATCTTCATTCAACTGACAGATTCCATGTAACTCTTCAGCTCCTCTGGAAATCACACAGAAGTCTCTTTGCATCCTCTGGTAGAAACCATCAATGGTTTCTAGTAGTTACACTGTGAGGATCAACATTATCCCTCCGATCGTGCTCATGTTCAACTCCATTGTTGGATTAACTCTGATGATTTCTTGCATTATTTACCCATTTCTCACTTTCGCAATTCAGAGATTCTGCGATGAGACATCTTGAGTCTCCATGTCACGAGTTATGAAACTCTGAAATGGAGATTTTCTGCGTTGGCTCCTTTCTTTATATGACCATAACTATGACCAAGCGCTTGTTCATAATGTGCTTTTCACAATTTCACATTTCTCCTTTTCGTTAATTTTGTTGCGAAGTTTCTCAACTTTCCAAGTTGCGATCCCCGAAACGCCCAAAGGAAGCTTGTCTGCACGTACTCTTCTCTTCAGCTCTTCGATGGTGTGACCACCGGTTGAGACCATGCGCTTATGCATAAAGAAATTTTGCAATTTTGCATTTCATGAATCTGGATATGAGGCATCTCGACTGTCCAATTCAAGATCTCGGAAACCCCAAAATGGAGCTTATCTGAACTGACTCCTTCCCTTCTTGTGACCATCGACGGTGACCACAGGCTGTGCCAAAAAGGTGCTTTGTATTTCATGAGTTTATAAACTTCATCGAGTCTGATCGATGGTTGAAATTTCCATAGATCCGACGGTCCAGATCTTATCGCGATCTCACATCTCGTTGTTCCTTAGATGGAGGTTCTGGTCACTTCAAGTCGCAATAGGTGAAACTCCGAGATGGAGCTCAGATTGATGGTCCACGTTCTTGGTGAATTGACGGTCCAGATCTTATCATGAATTTGCATCTCACGGTTCATTATATGGAGGTTCTTGTCACTCCAAGTCGTGATAGGTGAATCTTCAAGATGGAGCTTAAATCAACGATCCAAAACCCTTGGTGATCTAACGGTCTAGATCTTATCATGAGTTCGCATCTCGTGATTCCTGTGATGGAGGTTCTTGTCACTCCAAGCCGTGATATGCAAAACTCTGAGATGGAGCTTTGACATGCTCTGATCTTCTACCACGCGTCCCTCTTGGATCAACAATCAAGATTTTATTGGGACTTCGCAACTCCACGAGCCTTCGTTTTGCCTGATCAACGGTCCATATTTGGCCTCGATCTAACAGTTGAGATTATTTCACAATTTCGCATATCACAAATTTGAGAAGTTTGGGAACCCTGTTCCTTTGAATTTCCAGTCAGCGACATGATGATCTTTCGCCACACGTCCTCTTGATAAATGGTCCATGACTGTCCCCGATGGACGACCAAGATTCCGTCATAGTTTTGGGGAGTTGGATGACTCTTGGACTTATCCGCCTTGCAGCTTCACCATATCTAATGGCTATTGAGCCTTCATAGATACCCCAGATCCTATGACCTAGATCTTCTCATGATTTTTTGACTTCGCGATTTTGTTGCTTCGCGATTTCGTCCACCTTCGCGATTTCCCCGCTTCACGATTTCGTGCACCTTGCAATTTTGTCACTTCATGATTTTTCCACTTCGGTGGTGAAGTGCTTCGACACTTCAACTCCCGCTATCTGAAATTCTAAAATGGAGTTTACTCTTCCATTATCACTGCACTATTGATCATGCTGATCTTTGCCATCGTTGTTCTTGCCATCAATGACAAGCTTACTTCCAACTGTAAACCTTCCAACATGGGATATTCCAGTCATTGGGTCAATATCTCATATCCATTTCTGCATCTTCCTCTGTGATGCAATATCTCAATTGGAGCCACTTATTTCCTAGATCCTTGGACACTTGTATTCACATGTTGTGCCTAGACGCCTTGAAGTTGGCGATTTACTTGAACTGTGTGACCCCCTCTGGGGTAATTCACCAATTATTCTGTATACTCTCCTATATTTCTATACAGTACTTGGAAAAGGTACCCATGTTTTTTCTTCTGTGCTTGGGGTTGGAGTTTCTCCCCAGTGATGTGTATCATGCAGTGCAACAGCGACCTATCTGGCTGCGGAAGTATGAATATGGAGGTTCTCTCCACCCCATCAATCCAATCATCATGAGTATCCATGAGTAGTGGAACCTTGTGCCAAGGTCATGTGCATCTTTTTAGTCCTCCATGAATAGGTTGAGCAGGTAAGGGGGCCAACTCAGTGACGTGCCATTCGCACATTGTGCTGCAGCTGCGATGACCCCAACAATGACTTCTTCCTTGCAACATTTTCTCATCATTTTACAGGCCATCATTTTAGTGGCCATCTGTGTCACGACGTCATTGATCCTTTTGATAATTATTCTGTGCGATCCCCTCTTTGTCCCATATTTCCTCTTCATTTCTTCAGCGAATGCCTTCTCCTTGGTTTTTTTGTCCAGGTACTGCGCGGGGTTCTCACTCATTGACGGTAGTCCTATGATTACTGCTATTATCTCTATGTATATGGATATGGGATATTTAATCCAAAGGAATACTCCATGGAGGACTGCTATCAACTTCTTGATGGAGTTGTTCACCTCTTTCCCCCTTCCAAAATGGGGAATCTCCAATAGGTTGAAGATCCTTGTATTTGTTAGGCCAATTGCCCATGGATTTGGTTGTAGGATGTGGTCTCTAAAGGGCCCTATCTGTATAATGTCCAAATGTCCAAGTAGACTTGTTGCACAAATTCAAGTAATTTTCTTACGTCAGCCACATCATGGTATGAGTACCTCAGTTTCTCTACGCAATATAGCAGTGTTGGCATGGTTTGCACTCCTTTCAGAATGCACGAGAGCACAATTGTTGCATCAGGATTCTTGCACGGAAACCGCACCATAGGATGTTTTCCCTTTCGTTTTATCTATTGAATCAAGGACCCCACCTCCATTTGTCTTCTTTCTACATCAGGGTTTGGATGACTAGTGATATCCTCTATCAGACTTTTCTATTGTTGCATGATTTTTTCTCTGGTGTTTTTGGGTATCGTTGCCTCTGTTTGCGCACTATCTTTTCCATTCACCTAATGGACTCCTTCATTTGTCCCAGCCTCTAGTGGGTTTCCTATGTTGTGTACAGGATATCCCTGTGTGTTGTTGTCTGAGTCGACTTCCATGGCCGATGCGATTGGACCCTACCTTTTTTCCACCAGTGGTGTAGGGTCCATGGTTTTTTCAAACGATGAAGGAATTACATCAACGTCAACTAATTCCTTGGACTGTCTGGTTTCTTGTGTGACCTCTCCTTCCTCTTGTGGTGCCTGACTATTTCATTTTTTCCTCCCTGATTGGCTCGGTGCACCCATCTTTGGTGGTGCCATCGTGGGTACTGGTTGGCTTATACTGACTAAGTCTTCACTGGCTCACCTTGTAGTTTGTATTAACTCACTTCGACTCTGCATGATCTATTTCTTTGGAACTTCACAATTTCACAATGAGTCTTATGTTACTTGCATTTCCCCTTTATATAGGCAAGTTGTGAAACTTCTTGGAGAAGTTTCCCTATATTTGATTAATATAATGGCGTTTTATGCGTACTTTTTCATTGAATTTCATAATTTCTGCCAGTTGGAGCCTTTTTTTGTAACCACCATTTTTCAAATCTCTGACTTTTCTGACCGTTGGTCCATTTTCCAGCCTGTTAAAATTTCCAAGTGTGCAGTATGTCATGTAGCCGTTGCACGTGAACATTTTAATTTCGTCAAGCTAAGTCCATTTTTCCTGTGCACAATCTTTTGATGTCTGGTGCAGTAACTGTTTTTTTCTCTACTATAATACACTATATGCACATCTCTTTACTAAGCGGTAACTTTATAAATAATAGGAGGTCGACTGCCCCTATACAATTTTAGTCAATTCCCATTGATCATTCCTTTGAGTTTTGTACCTCATAAGTCCTTCCACTATACACCTTCCCCATTTGTGACAATCTTCAATTCATATGGTCCCAACCAATGGATTTTGAATTTTCCTGGATGCTGAAGAGATTCACTGTCATACACCAAGACTAGGTCTCCCTCCTTGAATCTCTTCCTTTTAATATGTCTGTCATGCCAAGATTTGTCCCTTTATTTCTGTACTTCTTGGTGAAATCCCACTAGAATCCTATCTTCTACCATCTCCATCAGTTGGCTTATCCTTTCTTGGATTGCGCCTTGTTCTGTCATGTTGGTGATTGTTGCTACACGCAGGCTAGGTACCAAAAATTCTAATGGCACCACTTCTTATTGTCCATACACCAACCTGAATGGTTTCTTCCCTATGAACATTTTTAATGTGGTCCTTTATGCCCACAATACTACTGGTATCTTCAAGTCCCAGTCATCCCTGTTAACATTGCAGATATTTGTCAATGCATTCTCTAAGATCTTATTAAAGGCTTCCACTATTCCATTTGCTTGAGGGTGATATGGTTTACTCTTTTGAAGATAGACTTCAAAATCCTCATTTGTATCCTTGATAGTACTAGATGAAGTGAGTGCCTCTAGTGAATCCTTCACTCATCAAAATCCATGGGAATCCAAATCTAGTGATCACTTTCTCAAAAGAGAAGCGTGTTGTTGTCTCTGTGATACAATATTTTACTGTTGTTTATTCTTCGCATCTCCTTAAGTACTATGTTGCGGTCATGATATACCTTTCTCTTGACCTCCTTGATGTTGGATTAATTGGTCCCACAAAATCTATTTCCCATTTTTTGAATACTTGCAAGGTTACTTTTGGTCTTAGGGGCATCTCATCCTGTCTGTTAGTTTTTCCAACCCTCTGACATACATCACATCTCTAGTAGTAGTTATTTGAATCTTTGTGGATGGTCGACCACCATATTCCTGCGTGAAACACATTCTATCTGGTAGCTTTTCCTACATAATTTCCTCCATCTATTCCCTCATGAACCTCTGCTAAGATCCTAGGTCTCTCATGTTCTAGTACACATCTCCTCAAAATGTTGTCTGTGCCCATATTGTATAAGTTTCCTGCAATCATTTGATATTCTTCAGCTCTGACTACCATATTTTTCTTCTGTGTAGTGTTGAATTCTTGTGGCACAATCCCTGTACTCAAGTATTGAATGATGTCAGAAAAATATTCATCAACTACTTGGACTGAAAATAACTGTGCATCAGGGAATTTGTCCTCTTAATTTATAGGTTCTTCTCCATTGGTGATCCTTGACAGCTGATCGGGTCCTACATTCAACTTCCTTTGTGTTGACTACTCAACACACCCTAAATGTTTGTGAAAATTTTCTCTTTTGGGTACCACTTCTTTTTTTTTTATTCTGAATTGATTCGGTGTGTAGGGATCAATAAGTTTTTTGTTTCTATGTTTTATCATTGATCACATTCGGATTGGTTTGGATTTGTTGAATAGATTGACTTCTCTTCTAAACTAGACTTGGCATTTTTAACTAAGTATACATAGATAAAATTTTGAGCCATGCACCTATTATCGGCATCGACACAATCTACCTAGTAAAATTGACCACACGGCTATGACAAGAATCAATCCTTGATTATCGATGTATCATCGACATTGGGAGAATGGAAGAGTGGGTGCACTGATCACTGATTATATCTTGTGAAGAAGTTGTCAAAATATCACTGATACACCATCAGCATTTTGGAAGTACAAAAAGGAAAACACTAACAACATAAAACCTAACGAAACTCCAGTTGTCGATCACCGATACATTGTTAGAGGTCAGTTATATCTGAAGAAAACCTTAAACTGCGGAAATTTTTACTTCAACACACCGTCGATTGCTGATCATCGATTGGTAATACATTTTCGGCATCAACGAACTCTAAGGGATGAAATCAGGAAATAATGACTAGAAAAACTCTTCGATCACCAATCCTTGACATGTTTTCAACATTGGAAGGAAAGGCTGAGACTCCTAGGGGAATGTCTAAGGAAAATCCTCGATTCCAAAGAATTTTTTTAATGGAGGAGACAAAATCAAAATCCACATTTCATGATCGCCCTTCCAGGTCAACTTTTCCACATCAGAACTATCGAATAGTCCGTATCGGCATCAGATCTTTAGCTAAAATAGTATTAACAATTGTTGTCTAAGAAAAACACCGATGTTGATCCACTTGTTTAAACCGACATATGGATAGGAAATCAATAGTATGATGGGACACCTTTGGTGAAAAATAAGATCGGATTTTGTTATTTAATAGGAAAATTAATGCTTTGATCAACACAGATCACTATCCCATGCACTGATATAATCAGTGATCAACACACGATGTACCCCACTCCTACGCCGCCAACCTGCAATTGTATTTAATCCCGAGAATGATTCGGCTCTTGGTGATGGATTGTGCAGACCACATTTATTCCCTAAATTCAAGAACTGACACGGCAAGGTAAGTATTCTCTATGCTTAAATTGTAAAGACAAATTCAAACACATAATTATGTACACAAGTCTTTCATTCCCGAAGTAGTCGAAGGAGTGAGAGAGTGTTTCAAGAGCTCACAATCAATTTTCATAATTCTAAATCATGTTAAGATTGTGTGAAGAGTTGGTATGAATCGTCCGTATCATTTCAAAAATTGTAATTGTCTATATTTCAGTATCATTTCTGCAGGTCAATATCTCTTTTTGTTCTTTTTGCAGGGAAAATCCCTCCAAGGAAGCCAAAGACTAGGCACTCGCCGAGAGCACCAAAACTGAAAGAAGCAGAGGTCGGTGAAGGATCTTCACCCTGCATTGCTAGACAACTTGAATTTACCACTAAAGTGGATCTAGTCATCCGAACATCTACCAAAGGGCATTTTCCCAACCTCCTGCATTTGACGACTCAGAGGAAAGCACTAGATCCAAAATGGTGCTCCCGCAGTGGGGAGATTTGTTTAACTTTATCAACCGGGAAGCTTACCCAGATTTTATACCACACAAAGACCTAGACGTTAGAATGCTCGATGACCAAGTATTCATGAACATTCAGCGATCCTGCCTACACATGGTAGCCTACCAAACCTCGATCTTGCCTTGCATTCAAACCTTGGAGTGGATAATAGACCACAAAGATGTGACGAAATGTGTGGTCAATGATGAAAATGGTGGATGTGTTGGAGTTTTTATCCCAATAGAGGTCCATAAATAATACAAACTCAGAGACCTGGAGGAAAGATTAAATACTGATTTTGTGGTAAAATTTTATGAGTTCCATGACACCAACAGGTTGATGGCCTCATGTTGGAAAGAAGATAAGAATTTTACAAATAGGAGCAATGGCTAGTGCGGTACGGCCAATATTAGAGAGCCATAAATTTATCTGATGGATCTGATCTGCCGATTATACGAGGAAAGGGATTGTGCCAAGTTTTCAGAAACATGGATTCCCCTAGCATACACTGTGGCAATATTTGGTAGAAGCTTCAAATGGGGAGAAATAATTTTGAAAAACTTGAGTACCAACATATTGCAAGCCCAAACACCAAAGGATGGAGACACACCATGTTTTCACATGGCATCATATTTATTGGACATGATCTGTGTAAGGAAAGTTTTCTCAGGCATGAAAATGATTTGTCATGTTGCAGAGCTACCTATGCATGTCTATTTGAACATTATGTGGGAGAATAGGTACCAAAAATCTTACGCCCTCATATGCGATGAATTTATAGATCAAGTATATTTCATTATTTTTAAGAAAGAATTCCCAAGGATTATGGCAAGGGTACCCTACCATGTATCACAAGTATCTTCTTGCCATGCATCACAATTATCTTCCTTACCACACATCACAAGTTTCTTCCTACCATACCCTACCATACGCAAGGGGCCTAGTACCCTAGAATGCATCACAAGTATCTTCCTGTTGGTCGTATTCCCATGATAAGTTTGAAGAAAAATTATTTACAGAGGGTGCTCAGGACTGGGAAGAGGTGCTCCAAAGAAAGGATAACCCCAATATGATGAGATTTAAAGCAATGACAATGGATGAGAAATTTGAAATGATCGAATGGATATAACAAGAAGCCCTCGGGGTTAGGGAAGAAAACATAGTAGTAGAATCCATAGAGTCATAGAGGAGAGGGATGTTGTTGCTATAGGAAGCACAAAGAGTCATATAAAGGTTATAAAATGATCCCCAACTTAACCCTTTGATAGAACCCTTAAGGGTCATCTCGGTCGACACAATCAATCTCGGAGAAGAGTTAAATGGCTCATTGAAACCTACCCTAGAGGCGACCGCTCATCCAGAAAACTCAAGCATTATGTCACAATAGATAACATCATTGGTTGTTTCTACAACATAGCTAGGGGGAACAGGAACATCAAGTGGTACAGATGTTCCCATTGTCCTCATAGACCTAATTACCATATATGATGACGAGGAAATATTAGGGGTTTCGCTCATAACCAGAGTACCAATTGTAAAGGAGGAAGAACCAGGGGAAACATCTACTCTAACTCCTGAAGCTTTGACCTCAATTCCCTAATAAGGAGAAAAGAAGGCCAGAATCATTCTGGACACTGAATTTATCGACCAATTGGGAATTCAGCCTAAGAAGGACAACTCCAAGGATGATTTGGGCTCTGGTGAACAGGAAGAATAAACACAACGATCAGAAATCAACATCTCAATAGATGATCCTCAAGTAAATGTCGATCCTTTTCCCCTCTCCCTATATAAATCCAATACTCCATGAGCCGACGACCCCCAATAGGACAAGAGTCGGCCATAGAACATATATATATGACATGAAGCCTAGGAAACACTCTAACCTAGGGAGATCAACAGATTCCTGGGCCAGTGGACGAGATCGTCGATATACAAGCGATCTCTTATGATATAAAGAGTAAATTTGTGATGAGAAGGACATCCAAGAAAAGGAGGATCACACTTAGCACACTCCTCATCACCATAGAAGAAACACTTATCAACACATAAAATGTTAAGATGACTGAGTTGATCAGGTCAAGAATGACCATAACATATGCAACATTGGACAAAGAGAAAAGGGGTGAGAAGGAGTTAGCAGCCACAAAGGAGCTGGATCATATGCACCATCTATTGAAGTATTACCAGGATTCGATGCAGGAAGTATTATTCCTAAGGAGTAAGTTCAGAGAAACATATGCACAATTAACAAGCGAAAGAAATATCTTCACCACATGCATAGATGATTAGTAAGAGGATACTCTAATGGGGCCTTAGAGTGGATTTACTCTATCAGTATAGCACATAAGGGTCTAGACTCGGAAGAGCACAACATATGAGTATTGATGGATAGGATAATATCTTGAATCAGGAAGGTAGTTGAATATTGGGTTAGAATGGTCTAGGAACCTCAACGAAATATACAGGAAAGGTGGGGAGAATGGGAGAAAATTTGGGAGAAGATCAATTGGGAGATGGAAAACATTGACCCACTAGATTTCAATCCACCGGAAAATTTCGTCTATTTGCATAACATAGTCAAATGACATGCAAACCAAGACTCGACATGGGAGGCAGAGATCTCACAGATTTCAAGTATGACTCTAGGTCAATTAAATAAGTTAGTGGAACACCCAATTAAAGAATTTGAGGTATATGCCAATGGTCTCCCTGCTTCCATCTCCATGTTCATAAAAAGGGCAGCCAAACATACCCTAGCCAAAAATTTCGAGGAAGCTAAAAAAAATGAATTCCAAATGAAAGGATGAAAAGAAGGTCATATCTAACTAATGAAGAAAGAATTCCAACCTTTACCTAAGAGAGGACTTTTGTTAACAAGACCCCCGGTAAAACAAACAGAGCTAGGTCCTGATAAAGAAGGAGGAAATATAGAAAACTTGTTACGGATGATCCAAAAACTCTCCAACAAGATCGTAGATATGAAAATGAGTGTTCGGGAGGGAAACCCAAATCAATGACCTTTTAAAATATTCTTTAAAATAAATCCACCTTTCAAAGCTATAAAACCTCCCCCAGCTAACCTAAACATTGATCTAGAAACTATAACATATGACTCTTTCTACACGTACCACCAAGGGAATAATTCAGAAAGGGACTTCCCTCAATGGGTGCACACTATGAATTTAATGGCTAACCGATTCCTAGATGAATTATTCTTGACCGAACAACCCAATGGCTTGGCAATAAATTCCATTGATCAGGAAATCATGAGCCACCAGAAGAGACAACCATGCTATTATGGGATTCCAACTACCTGATGGCTTTCAATGACGTTGTTGAAGTGCAGGAACCTCCAGCTAAATTGTTATCTATCAATAAGAGAGTTAGAAGTCAACAAGTCCAAACTAATCCCACCACTACTCATTTATCTAGAGGGAGTCAAGTGGTCCATTGCCCAAAACCTCTATTTTCTTCTCAAAAGAATTACACCAACATACACATATAGAAAGCTCCTAAGCTAGGCTATAATGTAGTGGAGGAATTGAAGAAGATGAAGGATAATGTATCTATCATGGACATGTGTCGTATTCCCCCCAAAAAGGAATTTTGGTTACAGGCCTTAAAATTAATAGAAGCTCCTTTGACAAGCCCTAACCTAGGTGAGGTCCCATCCCCCACATATTTAAAAAATAAACCGAGTGTGAATGTTTTATCTTTAGACAAAAGAGGAAATCCTTTTGTTCCTCCTTTCCTTTTAACATTTGAATTCTTTAACAGAAACCTACATAATTGCCTAGTCGGTTCAGGGGCATTCTCCAATATCATGCCATTGTCAATCTGCAAAAAATTGAATGAAACTGCACTCAAAAGTGATAAACACATTATTAAACTAGATAGGAATCAGGTGAAGGCTATTGGTGAACTTAAAGATGTCATGATCAAAATGGATACACACCAAAACTTTGTTCAAGTAATTGA
>JASDQU010589330.1:35343-47955 GCA_032191745.1 Picea mariana | reverse complement strand
CCCACCCAAAATTCTTCCTAAAAATGTTCCTTTCAATCCCTTTATTCCCTCAATTTCCCTTAATTACTGACATATCTCTTACAGCTTAGTTGAGTTTATTTAGGAAAGATCTCTAGACTAGATTCATTTCTATGTTCCATCATTCATTTTGTATTTAATTCCCCTTTTTGTCTAAGTTCCAAATTAGCATGTCTTTGCACATAAACAATGATTAATTTTTAGGTAAATTAATTCTCCTTTAAATTATTAAATTGATTTTTCTCCATCCCCCCTTTATTAATTGCTCAATTATTTTGTTTTCCTCATATCCTACTTAGACTTAGGCTTTTATTTCAACTAGGCTTAGCAAATTTTTTTTTAGGGAAAAAATTATAATTAATAAACTTTACTCATACTACATTTATTTTTAGCGTTGACCACATCAAAATAAAATATTGTTTTCTAGGCACCTACGTTCATTGACTTGCCATTGTTAAAAATCCCAACATGCCCTTCAGGATGCACTATGTTCTCCAAGGGTTCCACTCATCTTTATTCATGTTTCACTTACGCAACATGCCCTTCAAGATGCACTACGTGCTCCAAGGGTGCCACTCGCCTTTTGACTAATTTTGGTAGTCATCCAAACCTCGGAGTCAATACTCCATCAGACGACCTTGTGGGAGACTAAGGACCTCTAAGGAGTAAGGACCCTGCCTTATTGCGTGCCCCTTAGAATCTTCATGAGAAACTATCTTTGTCTACCCTCACAGCATCGTGGATCTCTCGAACTAGGTAATCAATAACCTATAGTACGATCCACATCGAGAGTGCTAGTAGGTTGTGGAAGCATTGTTTCCACACCTCTCCCTCAATATATTTGGTTGTTGTGGATGGCCCATTTACTCCTAATGTGAGTCTCATTAGCAAGAAATCATCAAACATATACAGTCCACCCCCTAACTTGATCCAGAGTGCAATGAGTTGCATCGATGCCATCAACATCCTCAATTTGTCAAGAGTCCTTCACACTCAGGAGAAACCAGTCAATAAAACCTATCTATACATAAATAACATAACCTAACCTCATAATCCACAATCTCACCATCAAAATCCATAAGTGAAGGAGGCAATCATATAATGAACTAGATCACTTGCACACAAGTGTCCTCAAATAAAAAGTCACATCATGTGCGCATAAGAGCAGGATGTTACATCTTTATTCTCTTGGGGTGGTTGGTTGGTTCAATCATTCAAGCATTGTTTCATTCTAGTATTTGTGGAGTGAATAGGAAAAAAATTGTTGGGGAACAAAAACTATGATTGGTGGGATGTAGGATTTACTAGTGTATTATGGCCATGAACTAATTCCTGAAGGCATGGATGCATTGGAATTTCGATAAAACTTGTTACAAATGTGAATCCTAGGAGTTTCAACGTTGAGATGATTGACCAGATGCATTAGATCCATGGAAGGAGGTGGAAATCCCGAGGGAATGCATGGAAGTAAATGGGGTTCATTCTCTTGGGTGGTGTAGGATGGGAGAAGAGAGTTGATGAAATTTGGGTTGTTGTGCATTGAAAAACATTTAATAGGTTGAGTGATGACTGGTTTAGGAAGTTGAGTGTCACTCTGGAACCCATATTTGTGGATTTTTATCTTTGGCTTAGGGGTGACCTGTTGTTGAGACTTGAAACAATAATGTCTAAATTTGGGTGGAACGTCCTTGGTCTACAACCAATTGGTGACTAGTTTTCATAAAGATAAGTTCTCTCTATCATGGTTTTTCTCTGCTTATACATAATTACCATTCCATCAACACATAAATATATGTACAAATCTAACTAATTTACAATTGCAAATTTTGAAAGTGCGTACCATAACCAACTGATGGCTTGTCGATCATATTCAGTTGTCAATGATCCTCTTTGCTCCCACTTTATAATCATTGAGAGCTCAATGGTACCTCCTAGCCAACGATAGGGGTACTCTTCTTCCTCCAGATCCCCTCGAGCCAAAAAGGGGCCATGCACACATCCATAGAAAAGATAGATCCCATCTCTCCTCACAAGGTTGAGCTACCACTCTCTATTTGAACTGGGTATCCTAACTCCCACAAGAAAAATAAGTCAAGAAAATCCAACAACATAACCTTACATATACCAGTCGTGATCCTTTCCTCATCTCCCCCATTGCTTTCATAGATTTATTCTTAGTGACACTTGCCAATTGCACCTTGAATTCGTTTTATTAAAAATTAATTAGGAAAAACTCTCCCTGGTACACTTGTCATTCAGTCCCTTAGTTGCACCAGAAATTCATTTAATTAATTAAATTAATTCTTCAATTTCTCTCACCCACCCAAAAGTGTTCCTAAAAATTTTCCTTTCAATCCCTTTATTCTCTCAATTTCCCTTAATTACTGACATCTTTCTTAAAGTTTAGTTGAGTTTATTTAGGAAATATCTCTAGACTAGATTCATTTCTATGTTCCATCATTCGTTTTGTATTTAATTCCCCTTTTTCTCTAAGTTCCAAATTAGCATGTCTTTGCACATAAACAGTAATTAATTTTTAGGTAAATTAATTCTCCTTTAAATTATTAAACTGATTTTTCTCCATCCCCCCTTTATTAATTGCTCAATTAATTTTTTTTCCTCATATCCTACTTAGACCTAGGCTTTTATTTCAACTAGGCTTAGCAATTTTCATTTTAGGGAAAAAATTATAATTAATAAACTTTATTCATACCACATTTATTTTTAGGGTTGACCACGTCAAAATAAAATATTGTTTTCTAGGCACCTACATTCATTGACATGCCACTATTAAAAATCACGTTGTGCCTTTCAAGATGCACTATGTTCTCCAAGGGTTCCACTCGCCTTTGTTCATGTTTAACTTATGTGAGATGCCCTTCAAGATTCACTACGTGCTCCAAGGGTGCCACTCGCCTTTTAACTGATTTTGGTAGTCATCCAAACCTCGGAGTCAATACTCCATCAGACAACCTTGTGGGAGACTAAGGACCTCTAAGGAGTAACGACCCTGCCTTATTGCGTGACCCTTAGAATCTTCATGAGAACCTATCTTACTCTACTCTCATGACATCGTGGATCTCTCATACTAGGTAATCGTTAACCTATAGTACGAGCCACATCGAGAGTGCTAGTAGGTTGTGGAAGCATTGTTGCCACACCTCTCCCTCAATATATTTGGTTGTTGTGCATGGCCCATTTACTCCTAATGTGAGTCTCATTAGCAAGAAATCATCGACCATTAGCGATGATTTTAAGGATGGAAATTTATTTTAAAATGTAGAAACCTTGGCGAATCTTAATAATCCTTCATATGCCAACTATAAATGTTTGGTGATAGTTTTGTAAAAATATTCAAATTTCTAAGGATTTTATATAGTTTTTATAAATTTTTGGCGATTTTTAAGGTAAAATAATTTTATTCTATAGAATTTGGCCGATTCATTTTTAAAATAGTGAATCTCGTTTTTGGAAAAACCATGGAAAATTAGCCCATGAGCGAAATTTAGCCCCTAAAATCATCCATGCCGACCATATACAGTCCACCCCCTAAGTTGATCCAAAGTCCAATGAGGTCCATCGATGCCATCAACATCCTTAATCTGTCAAGAGTCCTACACACTCAGGAGAAACCAGTCAATAAAACCTATCTATACATAAATAACATAACCTAACCTCATAATCCACAATATCACCATCAAAATCCATAAGTGAAGGAGACAATCATATAATGAACTAGATCACTTGCACACAAGTGTCCTCAAATAAAAAGTCACATCATGTGCGCATAAGACTGGGATGTTACATCTTGATTCTCTTGGGGTGGTTGGCCAGTTCAATCATTCAAGTGTTCTTTCATTCTAGTATTTGTGGGGTAAATAGGAAAAAATTGTTGGGGAACAAAAACCATGATTTGTGTGATGTAGTATTTACTAGTGTATTATGGCCATGAACTAATTCCTGAAGGCATGGATGCATTGGAATTTCGATAAAACTTGTTACAATTGCGAATCCTGGGAGTTTCAACGTTGAGATGATTGACCAGATGCATTAGATCCTTGGAAGGAGGTGGAAATCCCGAGGGAATGCATGGAAGTAAATGGGGTTCATTCTCTTGGGTGGTGTATGATGGAAGAAGAGAGTTGATGAAATTTGGGTTGTTGTGTGTTGAAAAACATTTAATAGGTTGAGTGATGACTGGTTTGGGAAGTTGAGTGTCACTTTGGAACCCATATTTGTGGATTTGTATCTCTGACTCAGGGGTGACCTATTGTTGAGACTTGAAACAATAATGTCTCAGGTTGGGTGGAACGTCCTTGGTCTACAACCAATTGGTGACTAGTTTTCCTAAAGATAAGTTCTCTCTATCATGGTTTTTCTCTGCTTATACATAATTGGTTTTGTTGTTTATTTATTATTATCTTTGAGATATACATTAATAATGTGTCTTCTTATTGATTACTATTGTGCATGGGATATTTTCCTTCTTTTATTGTTTAACATGAATATTGATGACCACATGTTTTATTTCATTCTTTTCTATTTAGTTGTTGGTATCAAAAGTTTGATTTCTTTCAATAAGTGTGTTCTTGGGTTTGTTGGTGACAGGTATGTTGTATATTTGTATTAGATATTCTTAAAGGATGTTCTATAAGTAGGCATGTCAAGCCTTGGAGGCACTTTATATTGAAAGTATTATATTTCCTAGGCACTCCGACCTCTTTTAATTGTTCAGGAACTCCAACCTTTCATCAAATAAACCAAATGAATTATTAATATGGGGACTCAAAATCGGGGAATTACATTCCCCTCTCCCCTATTTTGTCATTGTCCTCAGTGCATATACAAAACATAAATCAGAATTTCAAAATTCTTCAAAATGTTGTGGGTACTCTACCTGCATGTCGTCTTCATGCTCCTATGTAGCATATTTAGGGTTGTAGCAGGTCCATTGAAATTCTACCAATTATGTGACTCAATTTTGGAGCACTTTGACCTTTATTTCGAATATGCGCACAAGATGAAACTAAAAGTCTCACTCAAGTTCCACCTGAATCAAATGCTAATAAATATTATGGTTAAGATCATGCACATACTTTTTCAGCAAAGAGACATGAAATGCATTATGCACATTCATGGAAGAGTGAAATGAAAGCATGTATGAAAGTGACAATATTTTGTCTAATATCTCAAATGGGCCACATAATCTAGCCAGTAGGTTTGTACAACTTCCCAACTTCAATGAGCTTTTCTTTGAATTCAATTTCAAAATCACATGCTCTCCTACTTTAAATTCTCTAGCTGTGATATTCTTATCTGCATAACTCTTATGTCCATATTGTGCTACCTTTAAATTCTGCTTAATTCTAACCATATTGCCTTCCATATCCTTGAGTGATTCCAACCCATATACAATTCTATTTGTTGGGATGTCCCAGCTCACTAGAGTATTACATTTTATACCATAGAAAAATTCAAATGGGCTCATGTTTAATGAAGCTTGGTAGTCATTATCTTAGGAAAACTCAACCACTTGTAAACAATCTTCCCACTTAGATGGATTATCCATCACATACATTCACAACATGTATTCAATTAGTTGGTTGACCCTGTCTGTCTTGCCATTGGACCGTGGATGGTATGTTTTGATAAAATTCATATTTTTGTCAAATCCATTAAATAACCCCCTCAAAAATTTTGAATTAAACTTGATATCTCTATCTGAGACAATTTTCGTAGGTATCCCATGCAACCTAGCTATCTCCCTCATGTAAATTTCTGCAATATCACCAGTTGTATGAGTCATTTTCATAGGAAAAAAATGAACATTTTTTTTTCAATTTGTCAGCAACTACCATCATTGAATCACATTGTTTTATTGTCCCAGGAAACTTAGCGATAAAATCAATTGTTACCACCTCCCATTTCTTCTCTAGAATTGACAATGGTTGTACCAAAATAGTTGGGTGTATATGCTCATCTTTTACTCTCTCACATTCCATACATCTAGAAATGTAATCAGTAACATCATTCTTTATTCGAGGCCAAAATAATTGGCTTCTTACTATTGTAATTGTCTTCTGGTAACTAGGATATTTGACATATGGAACATTCCGATATATATATATATATATAATATATTAAAAAATTACAGTGTTGGAAAATGAAACAAAACAAATTCAAACCAATATATATTTTTTAATATATTAAAATATTTCATTATTTAAATGTATTTAAAAATCAATTATGCGTGTGTGTATTTAAAAATTAATTATTACAACATCCATATATATACATAGGGTGACTTTTATTCATTAAAAGTATATAAATGTTCCTAGGAAGAACCTTTGGAATATGTTGGAAGAGATAAAAGTGTCTCAGGGTTGCTACAAAAATGATGTATGAGAACCTTATTGCTAAGTTTAAAAAAATTGAGGGCCGGTCGAAAGAGATTAACTACAATATTGGAGTCAAACAAGGTTGGCCCTTGTCCCCTACCATTTTTGGCATATACATTGACAAGTTAAAATATTGTTTGGAAAAAGCAGGTTGTGTCAACCTTACTCTCACTGGTATAGTCATCAATCTTCTTCTTTATGACGATGATATCATTCTTTTGGAAAGGATTCTCCACGATCTTGAAAACCAACTAAGAATCATCAAGGATTTTTTCTCCAATATGGGTATGGCTATTAAGATTGATACGACCAAGGTCATGATTATCAAATCCAATAGGATCACTTATGATACCTTCGTATATGACAACAACAACTTGGAGGAAGTGACTTCATACAAATATCTTGGAATTGATATTCACCACAAGCTCAAATGGAATTATAGCATTGAGAAAAGGATTGTTGGGGGATGGAAATCTTATTATGGGTTTGAAAACAATTTTAAATTAGCCGATATTTGGATTTGAGATAAGAAGAAACCCATCTTTGAGACTCTTGTTACACATGTTATTCTTTATGGATGTGCAGTTTGGGACTGTAGTATCTCTAGTGAATCCTAGAAAAAGATAGAGAAAATACACAAGAATTTTATAACCTATAATCTCAAAATTAAAGGAAATACGTCCTATCCCATCTTCCTCTTAGAAAAAAGCCTCTCCCCCATTTAGAACATGGCTATGACTAGATACGTAATGTATAAGAATAAGTTAAACAAAATGGAAGACAAGAGGCTTCCTTAAATTGCTTCAAAGTCATAACCACCATCGACTCAAGCAAGGATGGCATAAATATGCCCAGTCTTGGATAAACTATTGGGGAATCATGGAAG
Source organism: Picea mariana (assembly GCA_032191745.1). Taxonomy (NCBI): domain Eukaryota; kingdom Viridiplantae; phylum Streptophyta; class Pinopsida; order Pinales; family Pinaceae; genus Picea; species Picea mariana. Next base: position 40,653 of record JASDQU010589330.1, on the reverse strand, counting down.
ACATGATTTTGCAGAATAAAGATATCATTTGTGACACTAAGAAGGTTGAAGATAAAAATCACTTTCTCTTAGATTGTCTACCCTATACCCAAATTAGATCTCATTTTAAAAATATTAGACACACTACCAACCTTCCTAACCTCTTAACTCAATAAAACTATGATAATCTTGAAAAACTTCTCTTATTTCTTTTCTAACACGAAAACAAAATTCTAAAATTGGTCTTAGTATAATTTAGTATAGTATGAATATAGTTTAGTTTAATATCAGTATAATTTAAACTATACTAAATTTTAATTTATNTTTCCCAATATTAATTCTTTTTATAATATTATATTTACTTTTAAACTTTAAATCTTAATATTCTTTCACCAAAATAATATTAATCATTAAAAAAAAAAAAAAGGAATAATGCAATATTCATATAGATGACCAGATAGAAATATATTGGGAAAGTAAGTGTAAAGATAAATGGATGAATAGTTGTCGGTTCACAAAATCTCTTTATAATGCATTTTAATTCACTAGTACGAATGCTATTGTTCAATGTACATTTAGACTTTTAAAATTGATTTTATTGAAACGGCAAGATTGAATGTTTATTCAAATTTATTATTAAATAATAGTTATAATTTTAAATTTCTGAAAATTAAATTATATAATTTGTAAATATAAAATTACAGAATTTTATCAATTTTTAATTTTCATATGATAATGAAAAGAAAATGTTTTTTTATAAGTTCATTCAATTTTGAGATATGTTCAATATGAAGTAGAGAAACCTATAAAGCTTATGATAAATAAAGTCCTATAATAGATTAAGCTTATGATAAATAAATAAAGTTTATTTGAAGTGAAAAAGATAAAGAAATTTTAAATTTTAAACATAATCAAAATTTTATTTTTATTTTAAATATATTTAAATAATATAATAGTTTCAAATTTTTATAAGTTTAATTATAAAATTATAAATTATAAAAGATTATAAATATGAAAATTAAATTAAAGTAATGATATATTGTGTAGATGTAAACAAATTAACAATTCCTTTGTAAATGAAAAAATGAAAAGAATTATGTAAAAAGAAATCTCAAATTCGATTTTCATTGGAATTTTATTGAAGTCCCATTCTCAGTCTTTTCAGCAGGGGTTTTACTATTGTCCCATTCTCAAGCTAATACTGAAGCCTCCCATTACAAAAAAAAATGTAATCATATAAAATCCAAAAACTGAGGAAAATTTAAATTAACCTAAATGATAAAAATTCAAACCCTAATTCGTAAACCATAAAAACTCTCACTTCTTATAAGACAAGGATTAAAACCTCTAACTTGTTAGAGTCTAACATTGCGGAGAAAAATTACAAAACGTAATACTACTCCAATATCTTGGAAATCAGAATGTATGTCAGGGCAATCCCGGCTTAAACATTAATGGTAAGCAAGCATGAATTAGGTATAAGCCGCACAGGGAAATTTATGGAGATCATAATGTGGCTGAGATATTGAACTGACTGTCAGTTGCTTTCCTTGAAATCCTCAGCTTTTTTTCCATTTATTACTTCGCATAATGTGCGGATCTTCTGAGCCAGTCTGAGATTGCTAGTGTATGTATGGCAACTTTCTGAAAAAAAAAGTTGTTATTTATTTGTCCCTTAATTGTTTCGAGAAAAATTGTTTATTTATTTCTCCCGCAATTGTTTCGAGAAAAATTGTTTATTTATTTCTCCCGCAATTGTTTCAGAAATGAGCAAATGATGGTAAGAAATATGAGATTACACTGTTTTTCTTTTTTCCTTTTGGCAACGCATTCATGATTTTCCACGATGTAATGATTCTATTCCGTTATCCGCTAGGTGTTTGAGTTTAAGCTGGAATGAATGGGAAGGAGATTTAATATAAATATAGACATCACTGTAAGAATTTGTAAACTTTCAGTTACATCTGAACAATGAATTTAATATAATGAGATTTAATATAAATATAGACATCGCTGTAAGCATTTGTAAACTTTCAGTTACATCTGAACAATGAATTTAATATAATATGTTCTGGTTCCTTGTTTTTAAAAAATTTCCAGCAACACTAAACATACAATAATGTTGATAAATAATTTTAAAAAAGTATTTATAATAATATTTTTTAAAGAATAAAAAATAATAATGGAAAAAACTTAAACATTCATAACAACATTTTGTTTAATGTTATTTATTATTTATTAATAATAGTAAAAACCAAGTGACAGTTTGAGATGAAAATGCAAAAATAAATAAATTCATTTTCTCTTCATTGATACACAACCCAAAAAACTTATAAACTTATGAAAATAATTCATTAATGGATCCTTACATCCATGTATGTTTTTGGAAGAGAAAATGACAACATTAATAAACATGTAATCAAACATTTCAACTTTCTGCCCTATAACATTTATAACATCTTCCAAGACCACATCCCCATCTTTCAATAGTATTAAACACATTTAAATAGTAAATGTTTGGTTTGGTTTTCTTATCAAAAAACTTTAAAAAATTAAATATTAAATTTAAATAGAATATTTTATGGAAATGTTTGTGTTTAATAAAATCATACATGTAGATAATGTAGAAAAATATTCAATAAAAATATATATAATGTATTATTAATATTTTTGGTTGATAAATTCCAACCTGCTATGTGTTATATCCCCTCTTCTTTGAACCCATCAAAGGGGATACATTGGGTGAGGGGGATGCTCTTATGCCATAGTCTCCAAGGATAGGGGAATTGTGGGTCACCAATTTTCCCTTAGAGGATGTGTTGGGCATAAAACAAGGAGGGTCGACCTACCTTAAGAAAAAATTACTTACAAAACAAGGAAGTGGCGTTAAGGGAGATGATATAAAAAAAGGAGAGGCTCATTTGGATAGACACGACTTGGATTAAGGTGTTTTTTGGTCTTCGGTTTGGGAGGCGGCTCCCTCGGTCCTTCGAGGGTTATTTAACCCATTTTCTGTTGAGTTTCGGTGGGTTAAAACCTCACCCTAGCTCAACCCCTACTCATTACCAACTACAACAAGTCAATTACTGAAGGTGCACATGTGGACAAATCTGGCAGAGGAGTTGTGGAGAAGATTACAGCTACAAGAAGGGTGTCACCATCTATTAAACGCTTTCCCCAACAACTATAGGAAGGGTTGAACCCTATAACCTCCTGGAAAGTGCAGACCGAGGGCCATTAGAGATTACAGAAGGACAACGTGAGCATTTTGGGAGAGTTGGAGCTCACTCAGGAGGATTCTAAGAACATGTTTAATTATTCAATGTTATGGTAGAGGCTAGGGTTAACTTAGAGACACTTTTGTTATAATAATTGTTGCTGCAAATTATTGGTGGTTAGTATTATTGGTATGATAAATTTGGACAACAACGTCTTATGAGGGTTTTCTATTGGTTTGGATATTTTTATTGCCAGATTGGATATTGTTGGCTATTGTTTTTTGGGACATTTTCTACTGCTAGTATATATACTACTTGGATACTATTACTACTGGTTTTAGACACTAATTTTGGATGTTTTCCTTGCTGGTTTAAATATCATTGAAGGTTGGTATCTCTTATGCTATTGTTATTGTGTAACAATTACTAGTGTTACTCAATACTAGTTATGGTAAAGTATTGTGCGGAAAAATTGCATAAATCCAATTGTTTACCAACTGACTTACCCCTTAGAAACCCTAGGGTTATTACAATGGTATCATAGCTCTGATATTTCCATCCTGTGGTTGATTTAATGACGAGAAGATGAGGGCGTGGGGTACCACCCTCATATGAAGTATCAAAAGAAGAAGAAACAGTGAACATGGGGGACCATAACAAAGAAATAAATTACAAAGATGATCAAATGTGTTGTACATCCTAAGCGATCTCGCTAAAGGGAAAAACGAAATGAAGGAAACCTTTTCCAAAGGGAAGAGGGAGTTAATTGACACCCTCACACAATTGTTGAGCCCACTTAGTAACATTCTAGGCCTTAACACCAATTAGGGAAATGGTTAAAATAGATTTCATGCAGAAGGGAGTAGCAGTGGGGCCCTAGATAATGGTCAAAATAGATCTCACATAGAAGGAATAAATTCTCATGTGCCAAGGAAAGGTGTGCAACAGACAATGAGTGGGAGGAAACCTAGAGATTTCCTACCTCATTTCATTGAGGAGAAACAACCAGCACAACAGAACCAGAGTGAGAATTTTCCCACATACTTCCAAGAGTATATAGAACTCAGAGAATAATTTTAGGAAACCATGTCCTTAAATGAATATTGCAACATTAAGTACATGAACAGACCAAGGGAGGATCCTAGACGAACCCTAGGACAACAACATAACGATGATCTAATATGGAAGGTGAGGAATCAATCCATCCCATCCTATGATAGTTCATCCAGATACACATCTAGATCATGGGTTCAGAAGTTGGACACCTACCTCCAGTTGAATCTAATGATGGAAGTAGAAGCCATCAAAATTTCCACACTGCACTTGGATGGTGAAGCTCATGAGTGGTGGTACCATGGAATAGTGACACTATTGCATGCTAACATCACATCCTATGTGGATTTCACATAGAGACTGATGGATATATTTGATCGAAATGATCCAAAAATCATCTTCAGTGAGTTGGCAATTGTTGAGACAAACAAGTACCCTAGAGGCCTTTATTGCAGAGTTTAAGAGGGTAGCTATGAAGATGACAGATATATCAGAGCATAGATTGGTGATTTTATTCACAAAGGATTTAGCTGAGCCCTTGCGTGGGTGGTTCAAGGCCTTCAAACCATCCACACTATACGATGTTATTATGATGATGCTTGACATGACGGACACAGTATCGAAGACTAATGGACAAGAAAAACCTTACATTCCTCCTAAGCCTCATGATAGGAATCCATTTTAGAAGAAATGAATAGGGAAGGGTCGTTTGGACAAAGAAACTCAAAGGGAGCTCAAGCGGAAGAAGATTTTCTTCACCTACAAAGACCCATGGGAGCCAAGTCACATATCCATGGATAAGGGGAAATAACACTACATAGAAGTTATTTCTAATGAAGAGGGAGATGAGGAGATAGGTCATGTACCAAGGGAGGTACATGATAGTCTCGAGGAGGAGAATCCTGTAATATAATAGATATAAAATGTATGCAGAATTGAAGTAAAATGCTAGTAATGGCAGAATAACAACAATATAACCAGAACATTCACCACAATAACACTGAAACGATATAAGAATAACAACATAAATAGCACTTTAAATCTGAAAGAAATGTTCACA
>JASDQU010589330.1:18959-34971 GCA_032191745.1 Picea mariana | reverse complement strand
GGAGATGCTCACACTAGTCCAAAATTGCTTCTGGTTGTAGCCAAATGGATCCTTCTTCAGCTAACTCTGGAAGGTTGGTTTGAATTTGTCACTTAGCTCCAATCACCTTCTTTAAGCATGAAACATGGAAAACGAGATGTAGCTTTGAATTGTTGGGAAAAGCTAACTGATAGGAGACTTGTCCCGCATGCTTGACTACGGTATAAGGACCATAAAATTTGGGTGCTAGCTTCTGACAATGCTCGACCTTAAGGGAAGTTTTCTTGTAAGGTTGTAGTCGAAGAAACACCTGATCCCCTTTTGCAAATTGACATTTAGAGCGACCTTGATCTTCTTATTGCTTCATGTGATTCTTTGCCATGACCAAATTCTCTTTGAGGGTATGAAGAATAGCCTCTCGAGATGTAAGTGTTAGGTCAATCGCCTAGACCTTCGAGGCACCCGGTAAGTATGAGATAACTGAAGGTGGCTTCTGTCCATATACCGCTTCAAAAGGAGTCATGCATGTAGCTATATGGTATGAATTTTTGTACCACCATTCAGCTAGGGGTAACCATTGAACCCACTGATTTTTCTTTTCCGAGGAAAAACACCTCAAATATGCTTCCAAACACTTGTTGACAACTTCCGTTTGGCCATCAATCTGGGGATGATAATCTATGTTGAGATGCAATTCGGTGCCTTGTATCTTGAATAGTTCTTGCCAAAAATTGCTTGTGAAAGTTGGGTCGTGATAAAAAACAATAGAGTGTGGCATGCCATGAAGCTTGAAGACCTGATCCATGAAGATTTGAGCCACTGTGGATGTTGTAAATGGGTGTTGAAGGGCGCAGAAATGAGCATACTTTGAAAGGATATCAACAACCACCATGATGACGGATTTATCTTCTGATTTGGGTAAGCCGGTAATAAAATCCATAGAGATATCCTTCCAAATAGCAGGTGGAATTGGGAGAGGTTGTAGTGTGCCTGATGATTTAACTGTTTCTCCCTTGTTGCGTTGACACACATCATATTCAACTACAAAATTATGAATTTCTTGTTTCATACCATCCCAAAAAAAGGAACGTTTGACCCTGTCATACGTTTTAGTGAACCTGGAGTGCCCTGTTGTGGGTGTAGCATGAAGCTCAGAAAGTACCGTGGATTTAAGCTTTGATTGTTTACTTAAATACAAATGGCCTTTGTATCGAAGTTCCTCATGGATACAAGAGTACCCTGGGGAAGCTGGAGCCTTGCACTATAATTGGTGGATCAACTGCGAACTTTTGGGATCTTGCAGCCATTCCTGGCAAACGGCTTGGAGCCAATATGGTACAATGAATGAAAGAGAAAAAAGGGATCCTTCGTCTTCATATTTTCGGGAAAGTGCATCCGCAACCACATTGTCTTTGCCTTTATTATAAATTATCTCATAATCATATCCAAAGAGTTTAGTCACCCATTTTTGTTGTTCTGGGGAGGAAATGCGTTGTTCCAGAAAATACTTGAGGCTTTGATGGTCTGTCTTAATTTGGAAATGTTGCCCCAATAGATAAGGGCGTCACAGATCCACGCCATGCAGAATAGCCAACATTTCCTTTTCATAGATGGATTTGCCCAGATTTATTTTAGATAGTTGCTTGCTGGTAAAGGCCAAAGGTCGACCCTCTTTCATAAGGACAACACCAATTCCTTTCCCTGAGGCATCACATTCCAACACAAAGGTCTTTGTGAAATCAGGAAGGGTAAGGAATGGAGTGGTGCACATGTCCATCTTCAAGGTCTAAGAAGATTGATCAGTGGCTGGAGTCCAAGTGAAAGAGTTCTTTTTGAGGAGAGTAGTGAGAGGTGCTGCAATCTTCCCATAATTCTTAACAAACTTGCGATAATACCCTGTTAAGACTAGAAATCCATGCAAGCACTTAAGAGTCTTTGGGTGAGGCCAGACTTGCATAGCTTCAATATTTTTAGGATCCACCCTGACACCATCTTTCCCAACCAGATGACCCAAGTATTCTACTTTTGAGGCACCAAAAGCACATTTAGACTATTTCAGGAAAAGTTGTTGCTGAGAGACTAGGTGGAGAACTCGATCCACATGAGAAAGATGGTCTGTCCAAGTTTTTCTATAGATTAGGATATCATCAAATAAAACTAAGACAAAATGGCAGAGAAAAGGAAGGAAGACATGATTCATGAGGCTTTGGAAGGTGGAGGGTGCATTAGACAAGTCAAAGGGCATGACCAAAAACTCATAGTGGCCCTCATAAGTTCTAAAGGCAGTCTTGTGAATGTCTACCTGTTTCATACGTATATGGTGGTATCCCGAACGAAGATCCAGTTTAGTGAAGAATTGGGTGCCACTCAATTCATCGAGGAGGTCATCAATGACAGGAATGGGGAATTTGTCTTTGATGGTAAGTTTGTTGAGGGCACGGAAGTCAGGACACATCTGCCAAGAAGCTTCTTTCTTCAGGACCATGACCATAAGAGATGAGTAGGGGTTCGCACTAGGGTGGATAACGCCTGCATTAAGGAGTTCCTGGACCATTTTCTCAATTTCATTTTTTTGGGAAAAGTGGTGACGATACAGACAGCTATTGGGAGGAAGGCTTCTGCGTACAAGGGGAATGGAATGATCATGAACACCACGGGAAGGAGGGAGGCCTTGGGGAGTGGAAAAGACCAATCTATGTTTAGAAAGGATGTCTTGGAGGTCTTGCGGTACCACAGGTGTCTCTGTTGCTTGTATGGCATGGAGTTGGATGATAACACCAAAATGACCCTTTTTGAGCGGCTTTTCCATGCGATGGGAACTAATGATCTCAGGTGAACCGAAGGTGATGCCTTGGAACTTATATTGGTGGCCCTCCTAGTTGAATTGCATGGTTAACTGTTTAAAATCCATGAGAATGGGACCCAAAGTCCTTAGCTAGTCTACACCCAACACAATGTCACAACCTCCCTTGTCGATAGCAAACATATGGGATTTCAGGTGGTTGTCACCAATTTCGAGATGCACATTTTCACAATGCCCTCCACATTTCATGGAACCACCATTGGCAATAATGGTTTGGAAATTATTGACGGCATGGATGTAGCAATGAGTTTCTTGGGCAATGCGACAATGAATAAAATTATGGGTGTTGCCACTATCAACTAGAATGATGACCTTCCAATGTTTGATGTAAACGATTAGATTGAGGGTTTGGGGAGCAAAGAGCCAGTGAGAGCATTGAGGGAAATGACCGGTTCTACTCCAGGAGTGTTTGAGGGAGGGGTTATGTCAATGGATTCAGGTGACTCAGACATAGAGGGAGATTCTTCATCTTCTTCCGAAATCTCCTCAGAGATGGCCATAAAAAGATTGTGTTATTTACACTTGTGGCCCAGGAAATATTTGTCATCACAGTTATAACAAAGGCCTTTGAGTTGGCATTCATCCATTTCATCCCCGGTCAATTTTTGGATCTTTAGTGGAGCAGAGGGAGTAGTGGGATTTACTGGTTTAGGGTGAGGGATAAAGGAGGGTTTGCAGTTTTGAGAAGATACAACCTATTGTGATTCTTTAGATATTTTGGTAGCCTCCACCCAATTCTCAAGCTAAGCCATGAGGACATGGGCCCAAATTTCATCCTTGAGGCCACTAATAAAACACTCTCAGAAAAAGGCATCAGACATGCCCTCTGTTCTAAAAGCCAGGCGCTCAAAGGTAGCTATAAAGTCTTCCACTATTCCTAATTGTTTCATCTTTTTCAAATGGCCCAAATGGTTTGTGTAAGTGTCAAAGCGTTCATAAATCTCTGCCACAAAGTGTGTCCAAGCAATATACCCTTGACGAGAAGTTTTTCTCCATTTCCACCAATTCCAACGTTCTTGATCTAGATGGAGAACACCATATCAGAGTTTGGCCAAGTCATCTGTAATTCCATATAAAGAGAAGTAATGTTCCATTTGGGTTACCCAACCAGTGGGGTCCGATACATCAAATTTGGTCACATACACCTGCGGAAGGTGTAGGTCACGTTGAAAGTGATGGTTATGCAAGGTATGGGAATGAGAGGAATGGTCACCTTTAGTATGCGGAGGTGAGGAAGAGGAAGGGTTATCTGTAGGGATATGCAGTTTGGTGCAGAGTGTCGAAAAGACTGATTCAAGCTGGGTGGTGACGTCTTGTTTGATTTTCCCCATTGAGGATTGCATGGTTGTATTGATGGCGGAAACATTGGCACTGAGTTGTTTCACTTCTTGTTGGGTCTCAATGAGACCAGATTACAAGGTGTTGAAGTGAGATTCCAAGTCTTGGCTATGAGTATGGGCCATGAGGATGAGGAGACCGAAAAGGGGCGGGTGGGGTAAAACAATTTGGCTGAAAAAATGATATGGATGAATGTGATAAGGGAAAAGAGATGAATCCAATGGAATAGGTCTCAAATAATGGAGAAAAAATTTCCATATTTTTTTTTTGTTTAAACAGAGTTATACTCCGGTCTGAATAATACTGCAGAGAGGAAATGCCCAAATGATTAACCAAAAATAAATGTGTATTTACTTGGCAACCCGATCATAGTTTCGCGGAAATAGATCTTGTCTGTTTTAAATTTTTTTATGTTTCTGTCCCCCAAGGGTTAGGTATTCAATGGTTCTACAGACAAGGGTTTTGCCTATGCTATAGCTCTCTGATATACATGCGGGGTCCAATAGTAGTAATCGGCCCAATATCTTAGGGCAATAACTAAGGAGGATAGACTATACCCTTAGCCGTACTACCCAACTACACTATAGCAGTCAGGTGGCCGATCAGTTTATCTAAAAAGGGCTTCAGGTAATCTAGGTTGATCCGTACATAGGTGTTGTCTGATGCACTACCACTCAAAGGGGTACCAACAGGGGTTACAAGGGTGGACAACAGATGTGCACTTAAATACCACTTGTATTTATTGCATGTATGAATCCCTCAACCACGGTTTAATGCGTGTAACGACAGATCTCTGTGGCTTAAAGACATTGGAATACATCTCTACCCTGAAAAAAAATTTAACCCACACTTTATGTAGAGGAAAGTTCTCTGATACAACTTGTAATATACCAGATATAAATTGTATGCATAACTGAAATAAAATGCTAGTAATGGCATAATAACAACAATATAACCAGAACATTCACCACAATAACAGTGAAATGATATAAGAATAACAATAGAAATAGAAGATTCAATCTGAAAGCAATGTTCATAGGCCTCTTCAAGGGGGCAACCTCTAGTTGAGTAGAGCTCTATTACAATAATATCCAAGCTAGGTTTGTCATACCCTTGACTCCTATTTATACTAAAAATAAGCATCTAGAGGAAGATCCTTCTAGAAGTGGAACCTTCTATTAGGTCTTCTTACATCCGCCATATTCTATTTTATTGAAAAGCTTTATTAATATTGGCCTTTATTACATCTGAATATATTGTTCTACCTATGTGCGGGTTAGGACCCTAACAAAGCCAGGCAGTGAAGGTGAGTCACCACATGAAGATCCCAAGAAAGTGGTTATAGCCACACTCTCAGGAATTCCCAAGTATTACATGTTCAAAATCACAGGAGTTGTACAAGGACACTAGATTATAAAACCGATTGATGGTGGGGCCAACCAGAATTTCATTGATATACCATTAGTTGACATGAAGGGCATGCCAACATAAGATTTCAAAGAATTTAGTGTGGTAGTGACAAAGGGGAACAATTTGTAGTGTACTCATGAGATCAAATGGTTACACATGATGATCTGTAACTACCCACTGACTGATGATTTCTATGTGGTTGACCTAGCGGACACCAACAGAGTCTTGGGAATCCAGTGTCTCTATCAATTAGGGGACATCAACATGAACTACCAAATCATGAGAATGGAATTCAGAGATGAAGAAGGAAGAAGGATAGTTTTGAGAGGCATGACTACATATCCTCCCAGGATCATATCATCCAAGAGGATGAAGGCCATCCTTAGGCATAGGGACACAACATGGGCATCAAAATGTGTGTTTACCCCCCGAAAAAATGAGGAGGGTCATCAATTTTATGACCTGGACAATCAATACCTTATGGGGAAGCATAACAAAGTGTTTGGGAAAATTTCACCCAAAGTATCGCTAGAAAGGGGATTTGAACATACCATCAAGCTCGAGGAGGGGGATAAGATGATCATAACAACCCCATACCAACATCCGAAGAAATTCAAGGATGATATTGAGAAGAATATTTGGGATATTTTGGAGATGGGACACATCAGGCCTAGCTCTAGGCCTTTTGCTTCGTTGCTAATGTTGGTGAAGAAAAAGGATGGTACTTTGAGGATTTGCATAGATTATCGGTTCTGAACAAGAAGACCATCAAGAAGATGTACCTAATTTGTAGGATTGACGAGCTACTTGATGAGCTACATGGAGTGGTATACTTTTCAAAGATAGACCTCAGATTGGGATATCACGAAATCAAGGTGCGAGAGGAGGATGTGCACAAGACAACTTTCCAATGCCACTATCGACATTATATGCTCCTTTTCATGGCCTTTGTCTTGACTAATGCTCCGACTACATTCTATTCATGCATGAACCATATCTTGAACAAGCAATTGAGGATTTTATTGTTGGTATTTTTTGATGACCTCTTGATCTACATCAGGATGTGGGAGGACCATCTTCATCATGTGGAGGAGATGCTCAACATCATGGAGGATCAGTCACTCTATGCCAAGGAGAAAAAGTGTGAGTTTGGCTTGATAGATATTTTTTACTTGGGGCATATTATCAACCACATGGGGTAGAGTTCCACCAAGAGAAGATACATGCGATACTTGATTGGCCCACACCTTGATCATTTATAGAGATATGAATCTTCTTTGGGTTATGCAGTTATTACCGATGCTTCATCAAATGATTTTCCCATCTTGGTGCACCATTCACTAACCTCACAAAGAAGGGCGCATTTAGGTGGATATAGGAGGCGCATAAGGAATTTGACCAGATGAAGGAAGTGATGAGCACTTTCTCAGTGTTATCACTTCATGACTTAGTTCATCCCTTCGTATTGGAGTGTGATGCATCTAGAGAGGGAATATGAGTGGTATTGATGTAGAAAAAGCATCTGATAGCATTTGAGAGCTACAATCTAGGGAAAAATGAGAGGATTCTTTCCATCTATGACAAGGAACTGTTAGCCATCATACATGTGTTGGCCAAATTCAAATGGTATCTGGTAAGAGGTCTCTTTGTGATGAAAACAAATCACAACAATATGAAGCATTTCGTTGAGCATAAGGATCTGAGCGAGAGGCAGCAAAAAAGGGTCATCAAGGTGCAGTTGTATGATTTTGACATAGAGTATGTCAAAGGAAAGAATAATGTGGTTGAAGATGCATTTTCCAGAAGACCTACAACATTTCCATTTCCAAGATTGTAGTGGATTTGAAGTATCTCCTTTTGGTAGAGTATTCCAAAAACTCGTTTACAAGAGAGTTGATAGATGGTAGCATACAAGATGAAAGGTGCAAGTTAGTAGATGACATCCTCTATTACAAAGGAAAGATATATCTTGTTCCAGAATCCACTCTCCAAGAGAATATCTTGAGAGTAGTACATGACACACCATTATTTGGGCATCCAAGATACCTAAATAATTACAGGAAAGCATGTGAGAGATTAATGAATTCAAGACCTCTGGAAATTTTACCTCTAGAACTACGGCCTTGGGAAATTTGACCTTAGGAACTATGACCTCATGAACTTTGACCTGTGGAACTATGACCTCTAGAACTACGACCCTAGGAATTATGACCTATGGAACTATGACCCATGGAACTTTGACCTCTGGAACTATGACCTCTAGAACTATGACCTCTGGAACTATGACCCTAGGAACTATGACCTATGAAACTTTGACCCCAAGAACTATGACCTCTGGAACTTTGACCTATGGAAATATGACCTTTATAACTATGACCCTAGGAACTATGACCCTTGGAACTATGACATGTGGAACTATGACCTGTGGAACTTTGACCTATGGAACTATGACCTTGGTAAATTTGACCTCAAGAACTATGACCTTAGGAACTTTAACCTTGGGAACTTTGACCTCTAGAAATTTGAACTATGGAAATATGACCCATATACCAACATGTTCAACATATTATTTTAGTCCTTATGACATAACAAAATCGGGAATATATGGAAAATGATGAGGTGTCATTATGGTGGTGAGTCTCATTATAGGATTCGAAATAATTTTGTAAATAACAAGGCATGAAAGTTGAACTTGAGTTCCATGTACTCTATATAAGAAGGAACTCATAGAAAGGAATAATATGTTATTGATGGAGAGTGTCAAGTGGATAAGAATAATGTTGAATCATCAAATAATTTTTGGGTGAATGGGGGACACCATAAATACATATATTTAGGATTGTTTATTGAGAGCAATATTAAAGTTAAAAACTTCATACTAAACATGGCATGGCATAATAACGCCAGGGTTTCTAATGTCCTAATCCAGTCGGTAAACAATTGGATTTATGCAATTTTTCCACACAGTACATTACTATAACCAGTCTTGAATAACATTGGTAATTGTTGCATAATAACAATAGTAGAAGAGATACCAACCTTCAATGATATTTAAACCAACAAGGAGAACATCCAAAAGTAGTGTCTAAAACTAGTAGTAACAATATCCAAGTACTATCTATACTAACAGTAAACAATGTTCCAAAAATCAATAGCCAACAATATCCAAACCAGTAGAGAAAACTCTTAAGAGGCTATTATCCAAATTTATCATACCAGTAATACTAACCACAAATAATTTGCAGCAACAATTATTATCGCAAAAGTGTATCTAAGTTAACCCTAGCCTCTACCATATCATCGAATAATTAAACATGTGCTTAGAAGTCTCCTGGATGAGCTCTAACTCTCCCAAAATTCTCTAGTTTTCCTTTTGTCAGCTCTAATGTCCTTTGGTCTGCACTTTATAGGATGTTATATGGTTCTACCCTTCCGATAATTGTTGGGACAAGCTTGTAATAGATGGTGGCACCCTTATTACAACTATAACCCTCTCCACAAATCCTCTTCTAGATTTCTCGACACATGCACCTTTAGTAATTGACTTGTTGAGATAGTAATGAGTAGAGGTTGAGGTTTTAACCCACCAAAACTCAATAGAGAAGGGGTTAAACAACCCTCAAAGGAATGAGGTAGCTACCTCCCAAATCAAATACAGAAAAACACCTTAATCCAAGTCATGTATATCCAAATGAGCCTCTCCTTTACTTATACCATCTCCCTTAGCTCCATTTCCTTGTTTTGTTGGTAATTTGATCTTAAGGTAGCTTGACCCTCCTTTTTTTAATCCCAACGCATCCTCTAAGGGAAAATTGATGACCCATTTTTCCCCTATCCTTGGGAACTATCGCCTACAGGGAGACCCCTTAACCAATGCATCCCCAATTTGATGGGTTCAAATGAGAGGGGATATGACAGTCCTCCCTCCCCGAGATTGCTTTTCCTCAAGAAATTACGACCCCGAATGTTGTAAAATATGATCCCCTTCCCATGTGGCATCCTTCTCCGATAGATCCTTCCACCTTATCAAGTACTCATTTATCATCTTCTTCCTCAAGTGTTTTTCCCTTAATGCCAACATTTTCTTGGGAACCATGATCAAATGGCCTTCTTTGACTATCACAAGGGATTCTTGAGAAAAGAAAGATTGAACACATTGTGAATCCTTCTACCCTTCAATAACTCTAACTTGTAGGCCACCTCTCTAAATATTATGATCATCCTATATGGCTCGTAAAAACATGGTTGAAGATTCTCTGCACCGCCCTTCTTTAGAGAATACCGTCGATATTGTTAGAGCCTCATAAAAAAAAGATCACACACCTCGAAGCTACGCTCCGCCATATGTTGGTCAGCATATGTCTTCTGTCAATTCTGCACCATCTGTAGGTTGTCCTTTAGGACCCTCTGGATATCCTGATTCTCCTTAATCCATTCCTTGGTCTTGGGGGTACTTCTTTCCATAGAATTCCCTGAAAGAAGGATTACCATATCCCAAAGTAATCTCCGTCCTCCTAATTGACTTGAAATTCCTCTAAACAGACTTGGACTTCTTCCTCTTCCTCTAAATGCATTTCCTTGATAATTCTGTGATTATTGTGGATTTCTATTATAATTCTAATTCTGATATTGATTTCTACCTCTTCTTCTTCCTCTATGCCTTGTAGAAAAGGCATGCTCCACTTCTCTAGTTGGTTGATTTTCTTCAACAATAAGCAAAAAACCACTTAATTCATCAATCTTCATTGTATTTAAATCTTTGGAAACCAAAATACTAGTGGTGACCATCTGAAACTTGGGAAAAGCACTTCTTAAAATCTTTTCAATTAGTCTCCTTTCCGGAACATCTTCACCTAAGGACCTCATCTAATTAACAAGATCGTGCATCTTTGTGATATAATCATGAGTAGATTCATTACTTTGTATGTTGGAATTTTCAAAATTTCTCCTTAATGTTTGCAATTCCTCAAGTGCTCTCCCTATAAGTAAAAATGCTTCATTATCTTTCTTAATAATTTCTTTTAAAGCTTTCTTTTCATATCACTTAATGTTTTAAATACCAATGTCCAAAAAAATAGGAACTCAATTGCCACAAAAAAATAATTCTTTTATTAATATTTAACCACAATAAAGAGCTAAAAGCTCAATTCTTCCAAAGAATTACAATCAACACTTCTTATATCTCCTTCACTAACAAATATTACTTTTTGCTAGTTTATAAAAAACACCATTTAAAAAAAAAAAAAACTTACCCAAAAATAATAATAATAAGAGATTTAAAATAATCTCTTTTACATAAACATAGAGCACTAAGACATCAGTTAAAATTCAATTGGTGGTCAAAATTTCCAGCTTCAGAGTTGCAACAGTTAATGGTATATAGTGCGAGTTCAATTCACAATTTAAATCTCAGTGACCATGATATCCAGATTTTCTGTCTCTGGGCAACAAATTAATAAAAGATCCCTACATCCACGGAATCGAAACTTTGATTGCTTTGAAGAGAAAAACGATACCAGATAGCCACCAGATCGCTCCACGCGATGAAGCCAGAACTGGTACAATAGCAAGAACCAGTTAATGAAGATTAGGAAAAAAATTGTTCGTCTTGGTTAGATATTACAGAAAATAAATTGTTGTTCAGCTTGGTTAGATATTACATAAAATAACTTGGTGAGTTCGTTGGAAATGCCACATGCTCCATGTGTAACGAGTGTCAGGAAAAAAAAAAAAAAAAATTTCTTTGTGATTTCCTGAAATATCAGGATGAACAGAAGTTTATTCCGTAAACAAGATTTAATTAACAAGTTTAATTATGTATGAATAGGTTTAATATGTGAAGAGGTTTGATTACCAGTATGTTGGGTGTAGGATTATCCTTTTATTTTTTGCCGATTTAACCAAAAATTATATGATAAGTTGGTTAAAAAAAATAAAAATCTTATATATCAAACTTTGCTCAAAGTTACAATGTTATTATTTTGATGAGTTATCACATATTTTTTGTTTATTTTATTTTAATTAAATTTAAAAAATTAAGACCAAGCATATTACATGTAATTAATTTTTTTCCAAATTTTTATAATTAAAATCATTTAAAAATATATAAAAATATATATAAAAATAAAGTTTTACATAACAGATTTATCAATAATAAATAAGTTGTAACTTAAATTATTTTTATTAAATGACAAAGAATTTGCAATTAAATTCATTTACTTATTCCATTAGAATTTATAAAATTATAAATTTTGTAATTATATTATAATAATAATTTGCAATTAAATTTATTTAGTTATTGAATTGTTCCATTTAAATTTATAAAATGAATTTTATAATTATATTGTAATAGTTTTAGCTGAACATTTTATCTTTTGGTTTTTTTTGCCCGAATCTAATAATGTAAATCTTGAGAAAATCACTATTTTTTATTATTTAAATTATATTTCTGATTCATTATAAGAAAGTTTAGACTATGCTTATTATGAGTAATATGTAGTTACAAATTTAAGAAGAAAAGTTATTTTTTTTTAACTACTTTTAATTTGTAAAAATATAAATATGATGGTGACTACCAAATCAAGTTCTTCAAGTTTGATAACTACTAAATTAAGAAAATAACTAAAAACATGGTTTGATGGAAAAAAATCAATCATTATAAAAGTCTCTTTAAAATTTAATTTTAAAAATTAATACTATTTCAAAATCATTTTGAAAGTTTTTTTTATTAAATCGTGGATTGTTAAGTTGTATATATTACCTTTATAAAAAATCATAAAATTTCATTTTACTCTTATTTATTAGTAAGATTTAACATTACTTTACAGATGATTTAAATTTAAACTTTAATACATATATCAATTTTAATTATAAATTAACTAAATTTAATACAATATATGTGTAATATTAGTATTATTTTTATATTTGTATATAAAAAAAAACACAATACAATAAAAACAAATAATGTAATTAAAATTCATAATACAATTATGAAAAACAAAAACAAAAAGTTTGCATAGTCTTTTACATACTATATATTTTTAACAAGTGTCTAATAATTTAGAATTGAAAATATATTATAAAATATTTCAATAACATTGTGTTATTTATTATAAGTAATATTTTTATAATTAATTGTAATTTGATTTGGTTTAAATATATTTTTAATGTCAAAAAACATGTTTCCTTAATATTATTTATTTAATTATAAATATTTATTGCACATTAATGCATACTTTTCTTTATAGAATTTTGAAATTTGATTATATAGATTTAATTTTATGTAGAAAACTCAAAATTTGTGGAGAGAAATATAGAAATATGAACTCTTGCTAGCAATGTAGGCATATGGATAACTTAGTGCCAAGAATAAGAACAATATATAGAGAAGTATCCAATTATGCAAAATCTTGAAGAATAATGTTTTTCATCTAAGTGTCTTTTGTAGCAAAATTTTGGAGCTATTTTCAAAGAATATTTTTGGTGAACATATTTAGTGGAGAAGTTAAATTCTAAAGTTATGGAATAGTTTGTTTTGTTGTCGACTCATTCAAAAGTAATTTTGGAGTAGACCAAAAATATTCAAGCTACAATCCTTTGTGTAAGATACTTCTCTACTTGAACTAACATAATAATGATGTTGAAAGCTATGCTAGAGCACTTTATGACACAAAAAAGAGTGTATGATAAATGTGTGGTTATAATATTATTAAACTTTAGGTTCTATGTATTATGTGTTATTATGTGGTGTATGTCTACATAGATTTCAACCAAAGATAACCAATTTCATTGTGCAAATGGTTATGATCATTCTTTCATGTTGCTTCATATTAACAAAAAAATCACCTTTCTCTAATGTTTTCTAGTTACAATATTCACAGTTATTTATTATCTTTTTTATACTTTTTCCATTTTGTTGATATTTTAGGTTGACTATCTAGCTTTATTCTTTTTTCTTGAGGTACTAGTACAATAATTTATGATGACAAAGTATATATATTTTTAGTAGTGGACTTGCTTTTGAAAAAAATGAAAAATCTTGTTAATTCTAGCAATCATTTGACTATGATAGAGTTATTCTTAAGCCATTTTTATTCCATAGAGATTATGATAGAGTTATTTTGTAGCCATTCTTAAACTTGATCTAAACAGCAACAATTCCTTAGAACAAAGTCTTATGCTAAATGTTTTTAGGTGAACAATACAAATTATTTGTTTTTTCTTTGTTCTTATCATTGTTTGTTACATAAACAATAATGCCAATAATGCTATATTTTTAACATGGCCATTACAAGCTCAAGTATGAACCTATTGTCCTTTATAACTATTAAAAAACCTTTATAACAAAAAGGGTCGTTCAATATTTATATTTTGTGGTTCATGGCCACACTAGCCAAATATAGTGTAATCCTTCTGGACTAGGAGGCTCTATGATGTGTATCATGATAAATAGATTCATCGGTATGCATATATGTGTGCTTGCATGGAGTAGTGGATTTATACTTTAAACGTTTGTTTAGTGGAAGAAACAAATATATATGAAACTTTATAAATAAGTGTTTTCATAGCTCAACTAAATTGGCTTTCTTGCAATCGTGACAACCACTTTAGAATTCCCCCACATATGAAGAACATATATTCAGAGAACTCTTTATTTGAGTGAGATCTACTTTATAAGACCCTATACAGTGATGAAGACCATTTAATCATATATTCGTTATAACATAAAACTCATTCTTTTTATTGGTTTAAATGGTGTTTATGTGTAATTGGATTCACCAGTGAAATAGAGGGAAAATTTTCGTGGTTTTTCACCGAAGAAGATTACAAATATTGGCAATAGTATACCTGAAAGTTTTTGACTTATTAAAAAACATTTGATAGTCATTTGTATAAGAATACAAACAATGGCATATCCCAAGAACTTTTTCTAGCCTAGGAACAAAATATTCGTAATCAATATTCACCTCACAAATGAGATAAGTATACAAATATAGTAAGAATGTTCCCTATCTATAGAGTCGATCGGTATGCATGGTAGTTGTTATCAACATTGTGATCTATTGGGGGTGACTCGGGACTCAAAAGATAATTAGGTCCAGTGTTAACCACAAAAAACATCGTCAACCCCATGTTATGTGCATGTCCAAGTGGAAGTGCATCAGCCAAGCTCCTGCCATACATAATCACCATCACCGACATCAATACATTTAAAAATAAGAGACAACTACTAAAGAAAGCAGAATGATGTGTAACTATCTGCTTACCAGGATTGTGGCCTACGAATCCGATGGCAGCCCAACAATTCACTGGAACGTTCACAATGTTGCGCATAGGAGGATCGAGCAACTTGAACTTCTGAGGATCTGTTTGTGGATTATAATTACCAAACCCCGATCCCACTATGTGAAAGTCATAACCATGGAGATGGATAGGATGGATTTAACCCACAAAGATAATGGTTCCCTAGAGAATTACTTGCACYGTCGTGTTATAGTTAKGAACTTTCACTTTTGTGTCTCTCACCAAGGACCACAGGCCTCTTCTTACGTTCTGTGCAGTATAATCAAATTGCASGGGAGGGTTGTTGGGGAATTCMYTGTTGAATACCCCTTCCATGCCAAATGSAAAAATGTTGAGCTTGAAGAATTGAAGAAGTCGTTGGGAGGAAAAATAATAATGTATTCATACTCACTGCAAATATCGATCCATTGGGACCTCCACAAGTTTGTCCTGGACATTTGATTAGTCCTATGTGTATAAGAGATCCTCATCCACCCTGAGGAACAAAGATCGGGTGGTCGTTTGAATCCAAGCTTCTTAGAGAAATAGCGAACCTAGTTGCAGTCTGGGTGTCATTATAAAATGTAAGATTAGGCATGGTTGCACCTGATGTGGTGCCAGAGCTTCCCTTGTATTATAAAATGGCAACTTGTATTATAAAATGGAAACGGTACTGGTTTTATCAAAGGGAACTCCCTGGACACTGGAGTATGCTCGAGAAATCATGTAATATCTACATGTAGCTTGATCGGCAGTGACAAGTACGTCTGTTGTCTTCCCAGGGCCAAGCATCAGAAAATTGGTCTGAAAAGGCATAGTATACAAAGTATCCACAATCACGAATACAAAGCATCCACAATCACAACCGTCAGTTTCTGTCTACCTACTTAGAAGAATAGGTCGATATTGAGAGAAGCGTTGATGACCTGTAGATCTTAGTTTCCCCGCTCTACACTGACACGTGAAAGCTATCTGCATTGATTATTTTCCATTAGCCAATATCTCTAGATAGAATGGATCATATTTTCCATTCAATGAATAAGTTTAGTTTTAGATGCATTAATACAACAAGAAATGTACCTGAACTTGAACATTCCTATAGGTCTCCTGGTTTTCTTAGTTTTAGATGCATTAATACAA
>JASDQU010589328.1:45625-67816 GCA_032191745.1 Picea mariana | reverse complement strand
AAGATATTGCCCAGATAATATTGTTCAGTTGAGATGACATCCAGTGACCTGTCAAAAGATAAAGAATATCCTTCTTGTTAAGAGGGGGTGTTAAAATATTATGTAACTGCAAAGAATATTCCTATCCCCTTTTGCGGATTAAATACTAAATGTAATATGGAAATTAAGAAGTCAACCCCCATAAAAATTAAAGTGGTTCTAACTACCCAGAAAGAGAATTCAACTCTGCCAGTGAAGAGACACCTCCTTTCAGCACTTGCCAATTTGTATAAATAAAGGAATCCAACGCCTCATGTGTTCACTCACTCATCTCACTCATCTAGTGCGCAAGTATTGAAGGAAGCTGCAGTTACCAGTTGCCGGAAGAAGGAAGAGAAAGAGGCACATTGCTTGGGAGAGGATATTCTCTTGTGTTTGGTTTATTGTCTTGCCATTGGATTGGCTATGGTTCTTTTGTTATTTTCTGGTCTAGCATCATGGTAGTTTGTCTCTCGTAGAGAGAGAGTTATTTTGGTACTGTACTTGGTTATTGAATCTATATTAAATAAGTTTTGTTGGGTTTCCCAAGAAAAATGTTTGTGTATCTTGTGATTGGGTTTCTCTCAGTGATCCTATCTATGCTATTGTTATCTAGTAAATTGAAAAGAAACCTAATAATATATTAAACATTAACAAAGTTTGGGGAAGTATTGTCGCAGGTCCGTATGAGGCATGCTAGGAGACAAAACTGCAGGTTTGTGTGAACTCTTGCAGCAAAGAAGGGATGGTGAGTCTATGGTGGATGTACAATTGGGGTGCTCCATGGAAGTTGCGAAAGATGTTACAATAGATGAGTCTTGGTGTGACCGCGAATATGTGTACTATGAGTGTCTTGGTCAGGTGAGGTGAGTCATGTGACTCTGCCAAATTGTAAATTGAGCTAGTAGTGTTCATATTGTAAAAGTTTTGCAATAATAATACTTAGCTGGTTTTTAGGAACGGTTTGTGCTTCCCACACTATATTTGTGTTTCTCTTGTTTGTTTCGCAAGTGTTCTCTCCGTTTCATGGAAGTATACTTATATATGACTAAGTGTTAAGTTATTAACAAATGTCTAAATATACAAGAGTTTCACTAGAGTAGGAGTGTGACTCGCTGGTAGCCTAGAACGGAGTATGGGTATGCTCTAGGTGAAGAGGTGTAGTTCGGACAAAGTATCATTGGTATTGCCAAGCAGCCAAGTGAGAAACTTCATGGTGGTGTCCGCCCTCAAAAGGTGCACAATCATGAGATTCGTCTAGGCACACTATGAGGACATGACAGGTAAAATATTTACAATGTAAGTGCCCAAGAGTCCACCAATTTTCTTTAGAATTCAAAGTAATATTGGGTAAATAAGAATGAATCCATTTTTTGGCCACTTGAGATTTATGTTGATATAAGATGTTAACTTTAGGCATCCAATAATCCAATTCCAATTTATGTTCCATAAAAAATGGAACTTAAAAAGCTTACTCTTCAAGAAGAGATAATTATTGAAAATTTATCTATAAATGTATGTATTTGTAAAATGATAAATGAAGCATTTTGTTGATGTTTATTAGAATTAACTTGGTATGGAGATGGTTTTATATTTTTATTTTTTTCGTAGAAAGTCTCTTTCTACATTCAGTATGTTAGGGACCTAACCTACCTAACCCCTCAAGTGGGTAGAATAATATATTTCCATGTAATAAAGGTCAATATTAATAAGGCCTAGCAATAGCGAAGAATAATTCAAATGTAAGAAAACCTAATAGGGGCTTCCGCTTCTAGAAGGATCTTCCTCTAGATTGTTCTTTTCGATAGATAGATTTAGTATAAATAGGAATAGAAGGTATGAGAAGTTTTGTCTTGGATATTATTGTAATAGAGCTATGCTTTGTTGGAGGTTGCCCCCTCGAAGAGGCAAGTGAACATTTCTCTCAATAATCAAAGTGCTCTTTCTGGTGTTATTATGGTATTATTCTAGTATTATTGTGGTATCGTTATGGTTATATCATTGTTTCTCTACAATTTCTAGCTAATTATTTATGTTCTCGACATTGATTTATATCTGGAATACTACAAGTGGTATCAGAGCACCTTCCTTGGCAGAAAATTGTGGGTTAAATGTTTTCAGGGTAGAGAGGTATTTTGGCATCTTTAAGATACAGAGATATGTCGTTACGCACATACACCCATGGTTGGGGATTCATACACACAGGAAATACAAGGTACTTAAGCGCACATTTGTTGGTCACCCTTGTAACCCATGTTGGTACCCCTTCAAGTGGTAGTGCATCAGACAACACCTGTATACAAATCGACCTAGATCTCCTGAAGCCCTCCATAGATAAATCAATTGATCGCGTGATTGTTATAATGCCATCGAGAACAACACTCGAGAAGATACTCTCTAGTACCTAGGTAGTCGGGTAGTACGGCTAAGGGCACGATCTAGCCTCCTTAGTTGGTGCCTTGAGATATTGGGCCGAGTACTATTATTGGACCCCGCATGTATATCAGAGAGCTATAGCACAGGGAAAACCCATGTCTGTAGAACCCTTAAAGACCCTAACCCTTGGGAAGGAAACAGAAATAGAACCAACAAGATATATTGTCGTGATACAATGTCTTCTGCATTCTGGTTGCGAAATTACTACACATTTCTTCCTGTCAAGCATTTGGGTATTTCGTCACTGCAGTATTCTTCAGGACAGAGTATAACTCTATAGGAGTTAAAAAAACGAGTATAGTGGTCCTGTCGACACACTTATTTGGGACCTATTCCATTGGATTCCCCTTTTCTCCCTGATCGCGGTCATACCCTTCATTTTTAATCCTTTTTGTTTCATTAGACCCGACCCCTTCCCTGTTTCCCTATTTTGTCACCTATTCCATTATATTTCCCTTCACGCACTGATCCTCGTGGTACATATCACTTCTAAGTATTTTTTTTGTGGTCCCACCCACCCAGTTTTTTCGTTACCCGCACTTCCCCTCTCTAAATTGCCACCACTCGCAACCAAGAACTCCAAACTTCCATCAATCAAGCCCATGTCTCCATCGAACATCTCACATCTCATATGGATTCTACCCATTCTCGCATTGACAAATTAGATCACAAATTTAACAACATGGAAGCCAACCTCACAATCCAATTGGCCTCCCTCCAGTCTTTTGTCAATCAATTGTTGAACCGCCCTATGGGTCCTTCCTCATCAGACCAACCTGATGTTGTTGATTCCTATCGGTCTCCACATTTTCACTCCAACTCCTTTCATCGTGAACCTCGTCTTCCCCACATAGAGGTCAATAAATTTGATGGCTCCAATCCTACAGGTTGGGTCACTCAAATGGAGCATTATTTTTCTCCGCATGGTATTACTGACGAGTTGGCCAAACTTCGATATGATGTCCTCTATTTAGATCCTGAATGTTGGCAATAGTGGCAATGGAGAAAAAATTCATGTCAGGGGTATATTGCCTGGACCCATTTTGTTTCTAAGCTCTATGCCTGCTTTGATATTGATACCCACTATCTTGGTCGTTTGAGCAAGTTGAAACAGTCAGGCATAGTGGAAGACTTCATCACCGCTTTTGAGCATTTTCCCTTTCGAACAGAGGGCATGTCATATGCATTCTTTCATGAATGTATTATCAGTGGTCTCAAGGACAAAATACGATCCCAGGTTCTCATGGCCTGCCCTCCAACTTGGTTGGAAGCTACTCAATGTGCTAAAGAGGCCCAACAAGTTGTTTTTTCCCAGAACAAAAACACCCCTTTTGTTCCTCTCCCTCGACCCACTAATACTAACTCCCCTGTCACTCCCCTCGAGGTTCAGAAACTAACTAGGGTTGAAATGGTTGAACGCCAACTGAAGGGTCTTTGCTATAATTGTGATGAAAAATATTTTCTGGGGCACAATTTTAAGGAACAAAAACTATTTATGGTCATTTCCGAAGATGTTCCTGAAAAGGATGGGATAGTTTCCCTTGTTGAAGAACCCTCCCTTCTCGATGCCACCCAGAAACCTGCTAACCCACTTGCAGTTGACCCACTTATTTCCTTGCATGCACTCACTAGCTTCTCGGCCCCACAAACGCTCAATATCATTGGCTACATTAAGCACAGGAAGGTGATCATCCTTGTTGACAGTGGTAACACCCAGGAAACCAATTGCTATATTCATGTTGTCAATAATTTTCAAATCATGATAGTCAATGGTGGGTCCATGAAATGTGGTGGGCGTTGTGAAAATGTTAGTCTTCAAATTGGACATTACCAACAGAAATATCATATGTTTTCCATTGACATGGGAGGTTGTGGCATTGTGTTACATGTTGAATGGTTATGCACTTTGGGTCCCATTCTTATGGATTTTAAGGAATTAACCATGCAATTCCAACAGGAAGGACAAAGGTATCAATTCCAAGGTCTCACAGTTGGTTCTCCTGAGATCATTAGTTCCCATCGTATGGAAAATATACTCAAGAAAGACCACTCAAGTATCATTGCTCAACTCCATTCTATTCAATCCGTTGAGACACCCTCTATGCATCCTGACCTCCAAGCTATCCTTTCCACACATCAAGTTGTTTTTCCACCCCTCGGGAACTTCCTTCTTCTTGTGGTGTCCATGATCATTCCATTCCCCTTTTTCCTGGTAGTCTTCCTCCCAATGTTCACCCTTATCGTCACCCCTTTACCCAAAAGAATGAAATTGAGAAAATAGTGCAGGAATTGCTCCAAGTGGGTGTTATCCGCCCCAGTACCATCCCTTACTCTTCCCATGTGGTCATGGTACTTAAGAAATAAGGTACTTGGTGCATTTGTCCTGACTTTTGTTCTCTCAATAAGCTCACCATCAAGGATAAGTTCCCCATTCCTATCATTGATGATCTCTTGGATGAGTTGAGTGGTGCTCAGTACTTCACTAAACTTGATTTGTGTTCTGGCTACCACCAGATAAGTATGCAAGAAGCAGACATACCCAAGACTGCCTTTCGAACTCATGAGGTTCACTGTGAGTTTTTGGTCATGCCCTTTGGCCTGTGTAATTCCCCCTCCACCTTCCAAAGCCTCATGAATCATGTATTTCGTCCTTTTCTCCGTCATTTTGTCTTAATTTCTTTGATGATATTCTCATCTATAGTAAAACTTGGCAATATCATCTTTCCCATGTGGATCAAATTCTCCATATACTCTCACGGCACCAACTTTTCCTCAAACGCTCTAAATGTGCCTTTGGAGCCTCAGAAGTAGACTACTTGGGTCATATTGTTGGAAAGGCCGGTGTCTTGGTGGATCCTAAAACGATTGAAGTAATGCAGGATTGGACTCACCCCAAGACTATCAAGAGCTTGCATGGTTTTTTGGGTTTAACCGACTATTATCACAAGTTTGTTCGAAATTATGGGAATATTGCGGCCCCTCTCACTGCTCTCCTTAAAAAGAATTCTTTCCCTTGGAATCTCGTAGCAGATCAGGGTTTTCGAGCTTTGAAGGCAACTATGTGTACTACTCCGGTCTTGGCCCTTCCTGATTTCACAAAAACCTTTGTCCTCGAATGTGATGCCTTTGGAAAAGGAATTGAAGTTGTCCTTATGCAAGAAGGGAGACCTTTGGCCTTTACTAGCAAACAATTGTCTGAATGCCATTTGGGGCAATCAATCTATGAAAAGGAAATGTTGTTTATTCTGCATGTAGTGGATCTCTGGCACCCTTATCTCTTGGGGAAACACTTCCAAATAAAGACAGATTATCAAAGCCTCAAGTATTTTCGGGAGCAACGGCCTTCCTCCCCAAAGCAACAAAAATGGGTAACTAAGCTCTTTGGTTATGATTATGAGATCATTTACAAGAAAGGCAAAGAAAATGTGGTTGCTCACACTCTTTTTCGAAAATATGAAGATGAAGGGTCCATTTTTTCCCTCTCCTTCATTGTACCATATTGGCTCCAAGTTGTGCGCCAAGAATGGCTACATGATCCTAAAATATCGCATATGATCCAACAATTGAAATCCAACTCTTCAGATTCCCCAGGGTACTCTTGGCACAACGATGAACTTCGCTACAAAGGTCGTTTGTATTTAATTAAACAGTCACAACTTAAATCCACGATGCTTTTTAAGCTTCATGCAACTCCCACAGCTAGGCATTCAGGGTTTACCAAAGCCTATGATCGGTTCAAACGTTCTTTTTTCCAGGATGGTATGAAAAAGGACATTCACACTTTTGTAGCAGAATGTGATGTTTGTCAACGCAACAAAGGCGAAATCATCAAACCTCCTCGCACACTCCAACCGCTTCTGATTCCACCCACTATTTGGAGGGACATCTCTATGGATTTTATTGTGGGATTACCTAAATCAGGGAATAAGTCTGTCATCATGGTGGTTGTGGATCGTCTTTTCAAGTATGCTCATTTATGTGCTCTTCAACACCCATTTACCACATCAATTGTGGCTCAACTTTTCATGGATCATATCTTCAAGCTTTATGACATGCCTCATTCTATTGTTTCTGATCAAGATCCAACTTTTAGCAGCACTTTTTGGCAAGAATTGTTCAGACTCCAGGGCACCCAATTGCATCTCAGCACCGCCTATCATCCCCAGACTGATGGTCAAAATGAAGTCGTCAATAAGTGTTTGGAGACTTATTTGAGGTGTTTTGCCTCTGAAAGGAAAAATCAATGGGCTCCATGGATACCATTAGTTGAATGGTGGTACAACAATTTTTACCATACAACTACTCGCATGAGTCCTTTTGAAGCAGTATATGGCCAAAAGCCACCTTCAGTTCTCTCCTACATGCCAGGTGTATCGAAGGTCTAGACGGTTGACCAAACACTTACAGTTCGCAAGGTGTTCTCTATACCCTCAAAGAGAATTTGGTCATGGCTCAGACTCACATGAAGCAACAAGCTGGTCAGGTCACTCAGAATGAAAATTTGTTGAAGGAGACCAGGTATTTCTTCGGTTGCAACCTTATAAGAAAACTTCACTCAAGGTGGAACATTGTCAAAAACTGGCACCCAAATTTTATGGTCCTTATACAGTTTTCAAGCGCATTGGACATGTGTCCTATCAGTTAGCTTTACCCAATCATTTTAAGATCCATCATGTTTTTCATGTCTCTTGCTTAAAGAAGGTGATTGGAACTAAGTGTCAAACTCAAACCAACCTTCCCGAGTTGGATGAAGAAGGATCCATCTAGTTGCAGCCACAAGCAGTTTTGGACCAGCAAGAGTGTCGTCTTCGTCAACGTACCATCAAGGAAGTGTTAGTTCAGTGGAAAGATACAACTCCAGCATATGCCACCTAGGAGCCTGCTAACATTCTGTAGCAATTTCTTCATCTCAAGCCTTGAGGACAATGTTGATTCTAAGGGAGAGGGCATGTTAGGGACCTAACCTACCTAACCCCTCAAGTGGGTAGAATAATATATTTCCATGAAATAAAGGTCAATATTAATAAGGCCTAACAATAGGGAGGAATAAATCAAATGTAAGAAAACCTAATAGAAGCTTCTGCTTCTAGAAGGATCTTCCTCTAGATTGTTCTTTTCGATAGATAGATTTAGTATAAATAGGAATAGAGGGTATGAGAAGTTTTGTCTTGGATATTATTGTAATAGAGCTTTGCTCTGCTGGAGGTTGCCCCTCGAAGAGGAAAGTGAACATTTCTCTCAGTAATCAAAGTGCTCTTTCTGGTGTTATTCTGGTATTATTCTGGTATTATTGTGGTATCGTTATGGTTATATCATTGTTTCTCTGCAATTTCTAGCTAATTATTTTTGTTCTACATTCTTATTTATATCTGGAATACTACACAGTATGAGGGAGATGTGTAATTCCTTTATTTCGATGTCAACCATAAGTAACATATTTCAATTTCAACCATAAGTAAGATATTTCAATGCCTACCTTAAGTAAAATATTTTTCATCAACTTTATACAAACACACACACACACAACAACTGAAAGTAAAAAAATTATTGTTATTTTTTCTCGGTTCCTCCAAGGGACCAGGAAGCCTCCTACACCTATCGTATTTTCACAACCTTTCCCTTCTCAGCAACAAGCCCAATTGGTCATCCATGACCAATCTTCTCCTTCTACCTCATCTTATGTCCTTATGTGTACTGGTGACTCTCAAAAGAACGAAGTTACGGTCGCAACTTGAGCCAAAGATTATTCTCCGCCGAAGGAGAAAGTTGATGATATACCACCTTTGTTGGTTCAACCTCCTCCCCGAATTCACCTCCAAACGGTCCTCTTCATCTTCAAATATCGGGTCTCGATACAGTTCTTTGCCCTCTTCTCGAGGGTGTTGTTCAAAAGTCTGTGTTCAATCCTCACGCACGTGCTTCCCAAAACTATAGTATTGTAAAAGATCTTGCGCAAGAACCCTCTGCGATGTCAGCTCTCGAAGTCCTTCAAAGTTTTCCTACTCAACGGAAGGCACTGTTAAAGGCCATTGGTGGAATTGACCCTATGGATACTAATTTGATAGTCTTTGACTTGGAAGATCACATTCCAAGGCTTCCTCGACTTGTGTTATGTTTGTTACTTGTTGGAAAGATATTGGCTCTCCTGCCCTTAGCGAATCACACAATACACTTAAGGCCTCCAATGGTACAGGTTTTAAAACTTACGGTGTTCTTCCTTCATTTTCCATTACGTTGGAAGGTAAATCAGTCAATGTAGAATTTGAGGTCTTCGATGCACCTCTCGATTATAATCATTTGCTTGGCCATAGCTGTATCAATTCTATGCGCGCAGTTGTGTCTACCCTTTTCCATGTGATACGTTTCCCGCACCAATGAAAGGTCATTACTATTGACCAACTGGCCTTCTTTAATTCTGATTCCCATACTAGCAACGTTCCTTTTATCTCGAATACACCTCATGGTTATGAGAATGTCGGCATGGGTATTTTAAAACATTCAACCTTGATGGGTACATTTCCAATCCCACCCCTCGATATTCCTTCTCCTTTTGTTGTTTTGATTACTATGATCTCCACCACTGTTCATGAAACCCCTGAGTCATATGACCCATGGATAGTACCTATCCCTGGTGATTGTCTTTGTTATGGTGACAAAATTCCTTTAACTCCAGTTGAATTTTCTTATCAAGCTATTCAATCGGCAAATCCCTCTCCTCCTCTCTATGATTCATCTCCTGATCTTTTTTGCGTGATCTTTTCTACTGATCAGATGATCATGTCAGTCATGTCTATGGAAGATACTCCATGGGACGATAGACATCATCGTTCTATCATCTTCCTAGAACGCGACACCATAGAGAGTTACCAATGGATTTCGACCCCGTCGATCGTTTTTGTTATTTGTTTCGTTTCTGAGTCAACACATGATGTTTTGTATGAAATGAACTTGAGTAACATTTCACCTACCCTTCCTCTTGACATATCGATTAAACTCAGAGTCGTAGAAAATGTTCATATCGGTGCCTCATGTTCTACTATTGAGGTATGCACCTATAAATCCATTTTCCAAGAATTTTGTGACGTTTTCTCCTGGAGTTATGAAGAAATGTCAGGTATTGATCCTGATATCATTGTGCATGATATTAAGACATCACCGGATGCTAAACCCGTTCGGTACAGACTTCGCCCAGTCCATCCACGTAAAGTCGCTACTATCAAGCTTGAAGTTGAAAAACTTTTTAAGGTTAGCTTTATCTATCCTATGGCTTTGACCGATTGGGTATCCAATCTAGTTCCGGTAAATAAGAAACAAGGTACCATCCGCGTTTGTGTAGATTATAGGAACAAAAATAAGGCTTGTCCTAAGGACAACTACCCGACCCCTTTCATTGACCAGATCATTGACGACTGTTCCAAGGGTGAAATATTCTCCTTGATGGACGGTTTCTCCGACTATAATCAAATTAATATTATACCCGCGGACCAACACAAGACTGTTTTTATTTTCCCTTGGGGAACCTTTGCCTATCGGAAATTACCCTCTGGTATCAAGAACGATGGTGTGACCTTTCAGTGTGCTATGTCTTACGCTTTCCATGATATTAAGTACATTGTGCAACCCTATCTTGACAATCTATCGACGCATTCCATGCGTCGTCAAGATCACTCGACACATTTAAGGGCCATTTTTGTACGTTGTCGTTATTATCGTATCCATTTGAAGCCACACAAATGTGTATTTTGTGTGGACGTTGGCCGACTTATGGGTTTTATCATGTTGATACATGGGATTTGAGTAGACCCCTTGAAGGTTGAGGCTATTCTTAATCTACCTCCTCCTTCCACACTACGCCAGCTCCAAAGTTTGCAAGGGAAGGCAAACTTTTTATGTTGATTCATCCCCAATTACGTTGAACTAACGAAAGGATTCACTCTACTACTCAAGAAAGGTTATGAGTTTGTATGGGACAATACTGCAAACAAATTCTTCAAAGCTTTGAAACTTGCCTTAACCCGTACGTCGTTATTGTTTCCCCCTAACTATAGTCGGGATTACTTCCTCTACTTAGTTGCTTCAAACTCTACCATTTCTATGGTCTTAGTCTAAGAGGATGATTCACATGACGAACATGTGATATACTATTTGAGTTGGAGTCTCACGACTACCGAAACCAAATACCTACATGTGGAGAAACAAACCTTGGCAGTTGTTCAAGTTGTTCAACGTTTTGGTCATTATATATTATTACGCAGAACCATCGTTATTTCTGATTGCAACCCCATGCAACATATCCTTACTCGGCAATTGCTTGGGGGAAATTACTCCAAATGGATAGTGATTCTTCAGAAGTTTGACTTGGAATTCGAACACGCCAAGTCAAAGAAATCTTTGGTTTTCGCCGAATTGATATGTTACCTTCCCTCCACTGAGACAGAAAATGTGGCAGAGGATTCCTTACCTGACGAATCCCTTTTTTTGATTAGTTTTGATGATGTATGGTATGGATATATCATCATCTATCTCCATAATCAAACTTTATGGACTGATCTTTCTAGTACAGATTGTCGTCGCGTACGATATCAAGCCCGTCAATACATCATCCTCGGTGATACCCTTTACCGTCGTGGTATTGATTCTATATTTTGACAATGTCTCACTTACAATGAAGCTGAGAAAGATTTGAATGACTGTCACTCTGGAGCATGTGGTAGTCATATGTCTAGGTATGCCATTGCCCAAAAGATCTTAGGAGCGGGTTATTTCTGGTCTTCTTTGTTTAAGGACTGCATTATTGTCGTCCAGAAATACCATAATTGTCAAACTTATAATAACAAGATAAGATCTCATCTTGCTCCCTTACATCTTGCAGTTTTCGTTGGTCCATTCACCAAATGGGGCATTGACTTCATGGCATGTAACCCTCGCTCGGTCGAGGGGCATGGATACAACATTGTAGTTGTGGATTATTTCACTAAATGGGTCGAGGCGATGCCTACATTTGATAACACCGAGAAAATTGCAGCATTTTTCATATTCAATCATATCATTACTCAGTTTTGTGTCCCTCAAGCCATCATTACTGATCACGGTAGTCATTTTTGCAATTTTATGATGTATGAACTTACTGAAAAGTTGGGTCTTCGCCATGAAAACTCAACCCCCTATTACCCATAGGCCAATGGTCAGGTTTACTCAATTAACAAAGTTCTCACTACCATGCTTCGACGGATGATAGGAATTCATAAGACAAATTGGCACACGATGTTGTTCTCAGCATTATGGGCCTATCGGACATCTGTTAAGTCTGCCACAGGATTCACACCTTTCCAGTTAGTTTATTGTATCGAATTTATTTTTCCGATTGAATGTGAGATACCATCTTTGAAACTAGTCGTTGAACTTCTCCCTAACACCTCTGTTGAAGAGGAGCGTCTTTTGTATTTGATGCAACTAGATGAAACCCGTCGTGATGTCGCCTTAGTTATTGAAACTCAGAAAAAGTGTGTCAAATCCCAATATGACAAGCATGTCAAGCCATGTGTTTTTTCTGAAGGTGATCTAGTTCTTCTTTACGAGCAAGATTGTGATTTGCTAGGGGCCGGTAAATTTGAGCCCATGTGACGAGGTCCTTACATTGTCAAACGAGTGTTGGAGAAGGGAGCTTATGAGCTGGTTGATTATGATGGAATCTCTTTGAGTGAACCCATAAATTGGCTTTACTTAAAGAAGTACTATGCTTAAGTCATTTTCTCATGAGTGCTTGTACTTTTAGTGTATCATACTCTTGTGTGATTTTTGGTTGTTTGGTTTTGACCTTTAGTTGTTTACCTTGCATTGTGTTTGGTTTTCAAATGTCGGTGTCTTTGCTACCCTACATTGGCTTTGTTGATGGCGCTAGTCGCAGTACTTAGAACTTAGCATCTATTGCTTGGGCAATCTATGCACCTACAGATGAATTGATTAGTCTACATAGTGTTTGTCCTGGTCGTGCAACTAACAATATTGTGGAATACAGTGCAGTCATCGAATTATTGACCAACGTTGTTTCACTTGGAATATGTCACCTTATTGTACGACTCGATTCGCAGTTAGTAGTCCTACAGTTGAGTAATGTTTACTCCATTCGAAGTCCTACGATATTAAGGGTATATTTACGAATTCGTCTCTTGGAACGTTATTTTGATTACATTGAATATCAACACATTCATAGATGTCTAAATACATTAGCAAATGAATTAGCTAATTATGTGTTAGACAGACATTTGAAACACTTATAAAAATCTAATCACACTTTGTATATACAACAAGTAAGCCGGTAGAAGCCTCATATATATATATATATATATATACATAACGATAAAAGTTTACAAAAAGTGTTTTTTGTCCGAAGACCAAAATATCAAAAATGTGAAGCACANCAACAAGTAAGCCGGTAGAAGCCTCATATATATATATATATATATACATAACGATAAAAGTTTACAAAAAGTGTTTTTTGTCCGAAGACCAAAATATCAAAAATGTGAAGCACATGGCTTCATATACAAATAGAGCATCAAGAATGTTGCTTGCTATAAAATGTGACTACCCGTTCTACTCTATGGAGTAGTCAACCGATGGAAACAGACAAGCCCACTGTATAGCGTTGATAATGCCTCGGGATATCATCAATAGAGGCATCTGGGATGTTCATCGTGAGTCCCTCTAGATTCTGCTCTAGGGTCTCGAAGTCAGCAACAGCTACTCCCGCTACGTCTGCTCTCTCCCCTTGCCTATGGATAGAGGATGAACCAGAAGGACGATAAGGTCCCACGTCTGCATCATCAAAGAGCATTTGATTAGTCATCGGATAAACAACATAAAAAACATTTTATATCATTAAAAATCACAACATAATATAAACAAAATGTCATTCTTACCTATGTCCCCTCATTGGGAACCCTTAGGAAGAGCCAAGTCTGGATCTCCTCGGAAGTCTAGCCCGACATATGCATAGTCATCGACCATGAGCATCTGAGTTCTCAACTAGTCAAAGAAGACATCATTATATCTAACGATGGGACCAGATGCATGTTGTGCCATGAGGTCGACCCACCTCTTCATTCTTGGGTCTTGTGGGGCAGGTATACCCCATTCTACCTGTAAGCGCAAAACTAGGACCCTCTCTAGGAATAAGGACACCAAAATCAACCTGTATCCAAACTGTTTCATCTCACCACTTAGCACTTGGTCAGTTGTTTTTTCATACTTCTGAGAACCCCTTCACACCAGTTGAAAACTCGGAGCTCCATACACTCCAGCGCATACTGAAAATAGCTCTGAAGAGCCATATGGGGATTTTCACTCACTGTCATGCGTGTGATGGTGTAGAGGATGGTCCGTAGGGGCAAGTCTCGGACATCTCTTATAGCGACTTTACCGCCATCCTTCTGAGTACCTGGCACACAATGAGCATTGATATAGTGGTTCATAGACTCATTTTCACCCCTACTACCTGTAAGTATGGCTCGGGACCCACAGCGAGATAGCTCGGTCAAGAAGTAGATATCATCGATATCTATCGTAAGAGTGTGAGCACCCACATGAAACGCCTATTCGTTCACATCCCACATGTGAACTAGGTATTTGAGTAATCTCATCTGGACCCTCATACCCTAGATCTTAAAGAATTTCAACAATCCACACTGTCGGAGGGCCATTACCATTCTCCGGTTATTCTCGGCAAAGTAGTCTTCCTCCTCATGCTCTCTCTCGCGTCATTTCAACATTTTTACCGTGGAAAACATGTAATGAAACAATAAAGAGAGATTAGCATCATTATCTTCTTCCCTAGAGATTTTTTATTGGCAAATCTATCTTAAAAAAAAATTTGACTGCGCACGTCGCAGGCCAGGGCATCTGCACAGTGCGCACAGTGTGGAGTCGTCGCAAGCTAGCGTTAAAGTCGCTTGCGACGATCGTAGATCATCGCAGGGCCCGATATAAGGTGTCTACAATGACCTCCGCGCATAGGTACCCTCAAAAACTTAACTCAAAAATCTATTTCTAACCAATGAAAAATAAATTTTTATCCATGGAAAGTTGAAAGAGATGAAAATTACCCGTTCAGCAGAGACCGTTCGTTGAATGATCAGTCATGTCCTCCACAATCCGTAGTTGAAAATCAAGGCAAATAGGGGGTTTGGAACAAAGTTTGGGTGAAATAACAAATGAAATAGTGAAATGAGGTTTTTACCCATTTTTATTAGTTTTTTTTCACTTTTTCATTTGAATTTTATATTATTTTATATGTTTCACCTAAACCCTAAAGCTCTAATGACTTTGCAAGTGTTTGATGTTTGCAGATAAAAAGTCTAGGAGTGAACCGTTGAAACAAGGATTCGTTTTTTGGTTTGTTTTTGTGCATTTGTACACATTTACAGATCCTTTTAGGGTTTTACTCCGAGCAAGTCTTGATTCTTTCTCACACTCATGAAACCATGAGAATGTAATCAAGTAGTCTTTTGTCTTTTTTTCGAACTCGTAATGGTAACACGAAAAATGAAACATATGGAGTATCCTTTAAGCTCTTTTCACACTCCATACAAATGAAAAGATTGTCGAGTGACCTTGTTATTTTCACGCTCATAAAAGTATTTGAAGAAAACATTTGATGAGCAGTAGGTTATCACTTTTTTGGTCTCATCGAATTAATTTACGAAAAAGGAACTGATGGAGTTCTCTTTAAGTGTTTTTCAGACTCTCTAAACATGAAAAACCCCTGAGTTTTCTTTCTTTTGACTCATTAAACAAACATCGAAAGAACCATATGGGACCGAACCACTCCTTCTTAGGGTTCGTTAAACATACTCAAAGGGACTCGTCCGAAGGATAAGCTTACATCAACAAGCACATGTTATCATCCTCAAGTTTGCATAAAAATAAAGAGGTACTCGCCAGAAATGGTGGGGGGGAATTGGAAAAGAAATGTGTCTTTGTATTTGTGTTAGTGGCAATAATAGTCGCTCTTGAACATGACACCCCCCTTCATCATTATATCCAGGTTGGGAAATCCATTTGTTTCTCGTTTGACCATCCACAAATTCATATGTCAGGTCCTCCTTGAGTCAATGCTGCCAAGACCATTGTCATGTCATTCATGTGTTCAAGAAAAGTCCAACCTAAATAAGCCTTCTATCGATTCAGTCATATGTAGTTATAAAATCTCTACCATGTCAGTCTTGCCTGAGTCAGTTTCAAATCACTTCACACTCTTATCTACTTCAAATATGTTACTTATTTCGTATCATTGATGGGGGATACATTAAGACCCTCCTGTGATGAATCTTTTCATGTCGACTTCAACTCATTATCCAAGAATGAGACTTAGAAATCATTTAGTACCTTAGATCCTGCATGCCTCAATGGCAGGTTTCTTCGCTGTCAATAGTGGGTTCACACCATTGAACCCTGATTGGGAGATTCCATCGAGTGTTCAACTTCAACTCATTTATTCGCATTCGTTGGATTGTACTAGGGTACCTTGGGAGTCATTAACATCAATGGTGATTTCCCTCGCACTTGTTAACGGTTCTCATCATTGACCGGTAATCAAGTGGTTTCTACCATGTTCGACTTCAGCACCTGTAATCACATGGCTAGATTTGTACTTAGGAACGATGGAAATGAAGACCCTGGATCACACCATTATGATCCAGGTTGCGACAGAGTATTCATGATTTTTATTGACACATAGATCCACTTTGTATGTCTCGTAGCTATGTCCGAAATTGAGTCATTTTAGAGCATAGATCCACAATGTATTCTTGGTGGCTATGCCGATTCACATTGACATGGATCCACGGTGTATATTTAATGGCCATGACTCACTTGACATTTTGTAATCTGAGTATGGGAATGCCTACCTCGGACGATGGTATATTATTATGTTGATGCTTGACTATTTGCAGGTTCCCAATTAGTGCACTGACTGTTTCCAATACACACATTCTACAAAGTATTTCGGTTGTCACGAGTTCCAGCTTCATACTTTGGGGGGCATTCTCTTACACGTTATTTTGGTCACCCCGATGATTTATTGAAAACATGTGTTCATGTTCCCGTGAAAAGATAAAAAGAGTCTTTCTCCATGAGAAAAGTGACTGGTTTTCTCTTCTTAAAAACCCTATTAAGAAGGTCGTCGCAGGCTGCACTATACACAAGGTGCGACGATGCCTGATCGTCGCCCCCTGCTCTAAAGCTAGGATGCGACGTCTTTGCAGGATGCTCTATAGCTAGGGTGCGATGATGTCAAAAGACTAAGAAAAGGTCAAGTTTCACGAAAGTTCTAGAAGGGGATGTTCTAGAAGATGAGGTGGCATCTGTATGGTTGGGGTCTTACTTGCTTCTCTGATTTGGTGGGATCATCTTAATCTCTTCAACCATCTCTCTTTTCCCTATATAAAGAGGGATTTCTCATGGAAAAGGCTAAGGTTGATTCAAGCAAGATTAATGTTGAACAGACTAAGAATTGGATGAGGAATTCTACTTCAGTTCATACTTGAGGGCTTCATTTCAGTTCATCAAGTCATTGTGGATCTTCTTCATTCACGGTTGGAGCAAGTGTGTGTGTTGGAGCAAAGGGTTATCGAGAGGGAGACCTTGCGACATCAAGGCTTTGGTTGTAATCTTCACTTTCATTTTAATATGATACAGTTATACGTTTATTTTCCATAAAAATTGTTTTGTTTTATTGTATGATTCCTTGATCACATACATAGATTCTCATTGAGTATATTATATTGCTTTCACTTTGGTTGGCTTGTGTTCCCTTGTAGATTCAATATCACAAGAGCATCGGGGTGGAGCTAGGATGACAATGGTAAGAGGAAGCGATATTTAAACGGTATGTTTCTCATCTCTTGTTAAATAGTAAACTCAATGGTTAGAGCTTAGGGAAAGCGTCATATTCTGTTATGTTTTGTTCTAGATCTAGGGGGATCTAAGGAGATCTGTTTATGTCTGCGTTTATCGATAAGTCCCAATATGAGGGAGATGTGTAATTCCTTTAGTGCTCAACATGGAGTTAATAAGTGGCAATTCCTTTAGTGCTCAACATGGGGTTGATAACTGGCATTATATATATATATATATATATATATATATATATATATATATTTCAAAGCAACGGAAGAGAATGGATTCCACTTACATGTATAGAAGGAGTTAAGAGCTATCAATGGACAACAAAAGAATGGACTCCACTTACAGGTATAAAAGGAGTTAAGAGTTATCAATTGACAACAAAATGTGTGGTCAAAAGACCTAGTAAAATAATGCTTAAGGGCCTAGTGTGGGAAGCCTAAACTTAAATATTTTGAATCCTCCCCTTTTTGGTTTGCTAGGATATATGGCTTTCCATAAACTCCATCCTTCTTTAGGAGTAGTTCATCTTGCCAATCCAAATACTCTCAAGGGTAAGTTCTATGGTATCCTTGATTAGAGTGGTTTCTTAGCCCACGCAAGCAGTTTGACTTTAGCAATGTGGGGGTCCTATTTATTTCATATGCCCATTTAAAGGATGTTTATGATTATTAAAGTGTGCTTTGGATAGGGAAGTGAAGATCCTTCAAGTTTTGGGTGACTTGGAACTTGTAATTAATTGGATGAAGGGTTATGCTCAACCAACATCAAGATATTCATTAGAAGCATGTGGGGAAGCATTTGAAGGAGATAGTTTCATTGTTTGATAATATTTCATTTTCTCATGTGTACGAAGAGCTAAATTAAGAGGATAACAAACCATCAGAGGCACAATCATTAGGTGTTGGTTCCCTCTCTTTAGAAAAATTTGTGGACGATGTTGCTAATGTCATAGTCACCTCTTTTTTTAATTCCTTTTTCAATTAGTTTTAAATACAAGTTTTCTATTTTATGTTGAAGAGTCGTGTAGATGGCAAATTTTGGCTTAATTTTTTTTTAAATTATCATTTGATGAATGATTTTGACTTGTTAACGACATGCTAGAAGCTCCTATAGACAGAACTTTTGAATTTTTGTATAGAGGCTTGGATGTATAATAGGGACTGTATTTTATGATGATGTGGAGACATGTTTTATGAAGATAACAATGCCTCTTTTGTGACAAAGAATTCCCATGATCAATAATATCCCTATCGTTGGAGAGTTTAAAACCTCTAGAAAAACATAAATAAAAATAACATCATAAATATAAAAAAAAGGGGATAAAATTGATCGGTTTGATTTTCCTGATGTATTTATTTCCTGATACGCTTGGCAGTTTGCTCGACAAACTGGATAGATGTTTCCTTTCATCAGTCATGAGGACATGCAATTCTGATCAGAAGCAGTAGCACTCGGACTCATGGTTCTCAATCTTTTGTCTTTGTAACTCTAAGTTGAACTAGAACTACTATTACTTCTTTCTCTACGTCCTCCTCTTCTCTGTTTTTTTCCGTCCATTTGTGTCTATGCCTCGTTCACCAACTACAACTTTAAATTCTTGACCAATAGCGAAAATGAAATTGATAGCCAGAGGGGGGCATATCATAGCCTTTATAATAGAAAGCAGAAACGTTTAACCGAGGCAACTCCATTCACACCTCATGTTCTTGTTTTCTTTTATAATTTTTTGAACATTAAAATAATGCTTTTTAATTTATAAACTTTGGCATAAGGTGCAAAATCATATTTATGTAGATTATTTTGTATAAGGTGTTTAATATTCTTAAATAGGAGTTTAAGAAAAATTAGTATTAAAAAAAGATGTGGATATTGGAATTTTTTTTTATTAATATTTTGTTTGTGTTGATATGAAGTTTGTATGGAAGGTAAACGATTTGTGAATTGTCAGTCTGGTTTTTCAATCTCAATTACTTTCGATTTTAGGTACAAAAGGCTCTAAATTTTTTGTTGGGTATGTGTTATATTCTTTACAATATTGGTTCCATGTACTTTACATTAATATGGGAGCAAGGGAGGTAGGGTGCAACCATATAAGGGGGTTAGGGGACGGAGCCCCTGAAGTACAAGAAAAAAAAAATAACAATTTTTTAGCATCCATTTTGGCGATTTTTCAAAACATAGTTTTCGTCAATGGTTTTCTAATTCCAGTTAAGGAATCAAGGTTGTTGGCTAATCTTGATCAATGGATTAGGGGTTTGGATGCCGCAAGATCCTAGATGTATATTGTATTATAAATAATGAATATGATGAATAGAAGAGGTGCGGCTCTAAACAGGTTGTTGGTTTTCCCGATTTGGTTTTCCAAGGTAAAATCTTTGTGTAATGTGTGTGTGTGTGTGTATCATTGTATCTTTTATGTTTTTATTAAGAATCTGTTTGCAATAATTAATTGTACAAGGTTAAAATCTACATTTTTTAGGTGGATAGGAATTTTAAATCCATGAGCGTCTTAAAAAAACATCCTTAAACAACAAAAAATATATATATAAGTTAAAACAACAAAACACAGTAGACCAATATTGCATTTATATTTTTAATAAAAATGAATCTATGTTGGTCTTAAGTAACATTTTAAAATAATACAAAGTATTATTGTTTAGAAAAAATATAATATGAGAATCCCATATACTTATGATAATTGATATTTTTAATAAAAATGAATCTATGTTGGTCTTAAGTAACATTTTAAAATAATACAAAGTATTATTGTTTAGAAAAAATATAATATGAGAATCCCATATACTTATGATAATTGATATTCCAGGTGGTGTGGAGCTTGGGTGTTCTCTGGTCAATAGAGTAAATTTATAGAACATAATTTTTCTTTTGGTAGTTCTCAAGTTGGTGGTGATGCTAAATAAATAGGTTAAATAGGTAGAAAGGGGATGGAAATGATAAATTATTGCTCTTTCAATTGTGAAATGAAACAATTCTTATCTCTTCATATTCACAGAAAATCCAAATCAATTGTTAAAAAAAAAATCTCTCCAACTCAAAAGGAATCATACATTTCAACATATTTCTCAAAATATAGTGTACTCTGTAAAGACACTTCTTTACAATTTATAATTTTTTATAACAAAAATTGTCATGAAATATATTTCTCAAAATATAGTGTACTTTGTAAAGACACTTCTTTACAATCTAAAATTTTTTTATAACAAAAATTGTTTGATATGTGAGAAATTATATAACGTCCTAAAAATAGTTAAGCATTCTCAAATGCAGGCATCTGCTTTCCAAACCAAGAAAAAAAACTGCCTTGAGTTATTATTTAGTATTATATGTATCTGTCATAATTCCAGAACAAATATATAGCAACACATAACTAACCAAAATAGGGACACCACTGCAATTCTAGTGATAAGTATTGACATACCAAAATGAATAGGGACACCACTGCAATTCTAGTGATAAGTATTGACATAGCTATTGATAATCAATAAAGTAACAAATAAATTGACCTACCTATTTTAAGATTTGAATTGATTCATAGAACTCCAAAAGTCTTAGATATAAGTATAAATGGCAAATAAATTAATAGATTATCAATAAAGTAACAAATAAATTGATCTACCTATTTTAAGATTTGAATTGATTCATAGAACTCCAAAAGCCTTAGATATAAGTATAAATGGCAAATAAATTAATAGTTTCTTGTTTTTTAAAGTAATTTTGAGCTTTTTTTCAATATTATTTAGTGTATAAATACATTTATAATTGATATTTAAATATTATTATAACAAATAAGTAGAGTTAATGAAAAAACCAAAAGTTTATAATTAAATTGGAATGTGTAAAGTGCACAACATATATTCTTGCTCATTTTATTTTGAATTGCAAAAGCTTATTGAGTGTTGCATTTTAAATTATAAGT
Organism: Picea mariana; assembly: GCA_032191745.1. Lineage (NCBI taxonomy): Eukaryota > Viridiplantae > Streptophyta > Pinopsida > Pinales > Pinaceae > Picea > Picea mariana. The sequence continues at coordinate 46,518 of JASDQU010589328.1, read as the reverse complement.
TATTTTATATGTTTTTTTTCTTTTTACATTTTTTTTTAAATAGTTAAAATGTATGGCAATGCTCCAAGTTACAAGCAACAAATCTCCATCAATGTGACGAAAATCACAATGTGGAACCTCATACAATATGAGGTGTAACAGGGATATAAGGGAATTTTTCCCACGTAACACACCCATCCTAAAATGAATCCCCTTCAACACTCACGTGCCCTCTTCCTAGGAGAACAACTCTGAGCAACAAAACAAAAACACTTCTTATAATATTGCCACTAATAATATATTCATTTCCCCTCCTTGAAAAAAAAGAGTAAACATTAGATGGAGTGTCTAACTTATGCTTCCCACAAACACTAACTTCAACCAAACTAGGATCACAATAAAAATATTTTCCATCAGTTACATAACCTATCTTCCACAATTTTAAATCACTTACCTAATTGAATAATTCAACCTAGTAAGCTAAACATTGATTTCAAACTCTCTTCCCTCATATAATTTACAATTAAAAACTGATATCCCAACCATAAACTGAACGGGATTAAGACCAACTTTATAATACAAATTCAGCTACTCCAGTTGCCTAATAGCTAAGCAGGAAAAGGATTTAGGTGGACTAAGAACAACATTTCATAATCATTAGCATTTCACGTCCTCCTCTTTCCTATACCTTTGGGTTATTCTATTGACAATCTGAATCATTGTTGGAGAGAAAGATGGTAACAGCATGTGTTATTTACTGTTGCTTGTGGCCTCCCTCAAACAAATCAATTATACAATGGTATGAATTTCAAATATCGTAAACAATTATTCACATCAATAGCATGAAAGAAATCACTAATAAAAACTTAATATATAGACTTTGAAACACATGCAGCTACATGTTTGTGAGTTTG
>JASDQU010589328.1:0-10584 GCA_032191745.1 Picea mariana | reverse complement strand
GGTTTCACTCAGCCAAGCGTATCTTCTTCACCCGCCTCATCACTATTTAATAAAGGCTCTTCTCTTACTATTTTTCCCAGACTTTTTTGTCCTGATGATGGATCCTGCTATGGATCCGAAACGTCGACGACAAGATGTCATCAACACTGTGGATTTTCCGACTAATTCTGAACTTCATCTTCCTCGAGAGGGAAAATAGACACCAATACCTCATCTATGTGATCAGCATGAGAAACTTCATCAAGATCTTCTTGACAACTTTCTTCATAGATCTGTTCTTCAAGCATTTCTCCATCCGCAAGGGCTTGCCCTTCAGTAGGAGGTGCTTCACTAAATTGTTCTTCAGTAATTCCTAAAGTAACTCCTTCATAAGACTCAGCATACGCTTGACAACTTCATTAGCAGCTTTTTTCTCTTCCATCTACAAAGGTGCCCTTGTGATATGGTAAGTTATGGGCAATGGCTCATCCTAAGCATTGTGAAAGTCCCATGGTGCCATAATTCCATTATCTGAAATGACACTTCAATGGAGTCACCAGAAGAGCTCAAGGCTCATCAAAGATGGAGAGGATATCTTCCCTTAATGGAGTCGCCAGATAAACTTATATGAAGTTCATCGAAAGTTGATAAGAGGGTAATTTCCTTAATGGAGTTGCGAGAAAAGCTTGGGGTAAAGGCTTTGAGGGAAAAGCTTGCCAAATGTCGTTTTGGGCTCAGAAAGGATTCAAAATCCTCCCCGACAACGGTGACAAAATGTTAATGCACGAGATGTAGGTAAAGCAAAGCCAACCTCAACCAACAAATGTGTGACAACTCAGAAGCATCTACCCATGGTCACCTTAGATAAACGCTCCCCTCCTTTAGTGATCAAGAAATTCACCACAAGGGAGAAGTCCCAAGTGACCCTAGGGGGGAAAGAGGGGGAAAACCAAGAGGTGGAAAGGAAAACCCTTGTAGGTCACAATAAAAGGTTCTTGAGGCTTTGAGAGGAGACAAGTAGAGGTCAAGGGAAAACTTTCGGTTGATAGTACCTGCAAAACCAATGTTAGACAAGCCAAACCAAGACAATATGTGATATAATAAGACCCAGAACCAAAGGTAAAACAGCAAGAAGTCTTGCTGTCCCAAAAATTGCAGCAAATAAGATATATAACAGCAATGAGAATACGATAAGAGCTGCAATAAATCACTACCAAAATCAGCTAACAATAATAGGAGATGATAGCCAGAAACCGATGTGTAATGCTCCAATGTTTAGACAATGATTTTAGTGATTAAAGTGGACTGTGTGCAAGTGTTATCAGTAATAAATATGATAGCCCAATGGCTGTAGCAAACTTTTGCTACAGCAGCAAGTTCTAACCACACATATTAGTAAGTAAATGCACCAATGTATAGCTGTTTCCAAGTAGATCAATTTCAAGTATTCAGGAGCAATTTTCTGCGGTAAGAGAAGTGAGTAAAGTGAACTTTAAGAGGATATTTGCTGCAGCCCTAATGGCTGTAGCATTTAATTAAGTACAGCAGCTAGAGAATGTCCACAAATCAAGACGCCTTAGCATAGAAAGATAGCTTGAAGTGAGCCAAATTCATCCCGAAAATCAGAGATTACAAAAGAGTAATTTTCACGTATTCCAATGCAACATTTTACACTTTCCAATGCAATTAAAACAATTTGTCCCTAGGCAATGGAGTCAAATAATAGCTAAAAGATCAATAGGGGGAGCCAACTTGAACCTTGGTTTTGAACCCTTACAAAACCAAGCCGTCCTCATTTCCTCAAGATGTTCTAGTGATTTAAATTTTAAATTGAACTAGAGCAACATCTTCTAGGGGTGTAAACCCTCTTACTTCCTAGAAGATTAACCCTAGTCAAGCCTTTGCAATAGGGGTGTAGGCCCTTCTACTTCCTATTGCAAAGCTTGAACAATTCCAAGACAAACAATGAAAGATCTCTAGTGGAGGGTGTCCCCCTTGCACTTCTCCTAATGTTTAAAATTTAAAATCCTTGAACAAAGATAAGCAATTGCAGAAATATATTCACAAAATCCAAGAAGATAGATGCCAAACCCTATTCTTTACCAAAGATCATCGACATTCATCCAAGATAAATCCTCAAAAGAAATCGATTTGTTCCAAAATGCCAAAGACAAGCCTTTTTCCACAATGCACAAGAGAAAATAAAGAGGCCAAAATCTTCCTTAGAGAGGGAGAACCCTCACAAGTGAGTTGTGTTGAAACGAAAATGACTTGCCTCTATTCATAGAGGAAAACCCAAGTCATGTTTGTCCACATTACAATTAAATCCTTAATTTTAGGTCAAAAAAAGTTACAATGCTTAATTAGCAAATCGTTTTGCTCTTTTTGCCCACATAGGCTACAAAAAGATTAAAAATAGCAAAATGATGGCACGTAAGCCCATAAAGCTCCTCTCCAAAGTGGCACGTGTGAAGGTAAGCCTCCAAAGGCTAGGACGTCAAACTAGAAATGTGCCACATCATCCCCAAATCAAGCAAAAGAGTGGGGGTTCAAGCCCACAACACCACCAAGTGCACAAAATACACCCAACAACCTCCTAAATGTGTGAAGTCATGCCTCAAAAGAGGGACGTTTGGGCATAGGAGGGTGACGCCATCTCTTCTTCATGCTTCCGGGCCACGTTCATGTGCTAGGGATGTCATCCAAGGTGCAATGCTCATCATCCTTGGCCTCCAAGGTGTGGGGCACAACATCCATCCAATGGGCTTTCATGCCCCTATGAAGGACCAAGTGACTTAGTCCCTTCATGAATGACTTTCATCGGGCAAGGTCCTGCAAAGACAAGCAAATACGCCCTCCAAGGGTCCACAAGTCATATGAATCATGCCAAGTAAGCCACATTTAATAAAAGAACCACCCAAACAAATGCATTAACTCCCCCCTTTTCAAATTAAACAAATGCTCAAAGACCTTATAAACTTTGCCAAATTTAGGTATGGGAGGGGTGTCATGGTGCCCTATTGGGTAGGCCAATCCCCAAGTTAAGGAAAGTTTCCCAAAAAGACCCTCTCTAGACCATTACTAAGTATGAGGTGGATTTGGGTAGTACTTTTGGGAATGGGGTTCTTGACATATCATGGGCTCATATTGTCTCATTTATAGGTGCCTTTGTGGAGGGTGCGCTGCATCCCTTCGTTTGCAATGCAACATTTTTCCAAGCCCTTTATTTGCCTTTCATTTTTTTATGGTCTGAACATTGAGTGCTATGTACAATGGAAAGAAAAAGAGCATCGCAATGCCACTTTAAGTTAGAACACATTGAGTGCCATATGCATTGGAAATTAAAGGACACCGCAATGCATTCCCCCATCAAGCGGGACATTTTTATTTATTTTCTTTTTAAAGGTCATTCATTTTTGTTTTGTGGAGAAGCATTTCATTGCTCTTAGGACCTTAGGGCGAGCATCTAGAAGGATAGATTATGGCTTTTGAATTTTACAGTGCTAGTTGCAACTCCTCTGGGCCTTTAGCCCCTTCCATTGCAACATGCTCAAATGCTTCAAATATTAAAGTGACACTTACCATGAGACTAGACTTATTACCTCATGAAGCAAGACTTGTTGTCCTTTTTAAGCCAAGCTGTTGTGGCGGACGTTGCTATGCTGCTGACGATGAATGGTGGTGTGTGGTGGAGAGGAGGGGCTCTTCCTACTCAATGTGGGCTCAGCTGGTCATCTAGCACTCGGCACTCCATGTCTGTTACCTACGGGCCTCGAGACACCATCTCCTTAGTTACCCCTAGCCTGGGGGTAACATGGCCTAAAACAAGAAGACCCTACATTGGGAGGTCAACAGCAAGAAAGTAGCAAATGCCCTAATATGGAGGAGGCTTGGAGCATTACAAGTGACAAAGGAAAGACCTAATGGAGAAATGTCCTAGCTTGGAGCATTGTTTTGGTCAAAAGAGATCAATTGGTGATAAACATTCCACTTCAAGGGAGCATTGTGGTGGCTTGATCATGAATCTACCCCTTGCAAAAAGGACATTTGGTACAAGAAGGGCTTTAAAAGCATGATAAACTAACTTTATGGGGCATTACACATCATCTGAGGTGCATTCTACATATTTGGAGGCATTTCACAATTGAGACATTTGGGGCAAGGACATATGGTTCAAGGCATGTTCTACATATTTGGAGGAAATTTTGTTGCATAAAGAAGCGTCATGTGGCATGGTTGACCTATAAGCTAAAGGAAGAAGTAAAGGAATATCATTTACATTCTAGAAGAGGAGTGCTAGGGTTTATGGCATGTAAAAGCACTAGGGCTAAGGAAGCCTCTAAAGTGCATAAGAAAACCCTAGGCAGGTGCATCCTAGGTAGGGGAAGACTTTCCATATATTAAAATATTGCTTTCACTACTTCAAACCCTAGATGGATGAAGCCCTAATTTGGGATGGAAAAAGGTATAAATAGAGGAAAGATTAATTTGCAAAAGGCATTGTTGGAAGTGCAGGAGATCCCCTCCAAGCTTAGTTGAAGATCCTTTTGGGAGGAAGAGGTTAAGGCGCATTTCAATGTGAGGTTCTTCATCTTTCTTTTGTTCTCTTGGGTCTATTTGATGGCTAGAGATTACTCGTATAGATCTGCTAGAATAACCTTTGTAGAGGGTCAGTTTTTCTCCAATAAGAAGACACTAGTGTTGAGGTGAAACCCTCCCTTCGTTTTGTTGTAATCATTGTGTTTATTAAAGAATATTTGCTGCCATAATGTCTTAGTTAGGGCTGTTCACTCTATTTTGAGGGCTGCCCTAGCTATGATTGAAGGTTAAGTGTGGCATGTTTAAGGCCCTCTTGGTCTTTGAGTGAAATCACACTTGAAGATTGATGTAGTGTTGTTTATTCATTCTAGAAAAACGGCTTCCTACTCGTCTACTTCATTCATGATTACATATGTGGCTGTCCTTTAATTATTCATAATTGCACATTATCACTTGGCTGATTTTTGTACCAATTGTAAGAAGCCTCTTTGGAAGAGCCCTTCTTTAATTTTCTGCATATTGAAGTAGAGATCCATGTGGTTGGTTAGAGCATGTTTATAACAGCCTCGTTATGCCTTCTTCCATACAAGTTCGAACCCTCTTGATGGTTGATCCTGACTCCATCACCCATAGAGAGGCACTGATCTTGGCAATCCACCATCCATTAAATCCTAAAGAATATCATAAACATCTTTTCTATGGTTTCCACACATGTGCCGAAGGAGAGACGGCCTAAAGTGAGAGGAAGAATTGTTGTGGTGACAAAGGACAACCTTCCAAAGTGCCTCTAGGGTTTCACTTGGTTTTGGGACTTTGAATATCTTTGAGTGCAGGTCTGGGAGGTAGCATGATGTAATCCCACAAGTATGAGATGCAGAAGAAACAGGTGAGGTTTGGACAAAGGCTCAAGACAAGAATCTTGAATTTTAAATAATAAATTGTATGCATTGTGTTTACTGGAAAATGTTTCCATGGGATATCAGCCTTCTTACTTATCACATCTCGATCAAGACAAATTTTTGAATTTTAAACAATAAATTGTATGCACTGTATTTGCTGGAAGATGCTTCCATGGGAGATCAACCGATGTGTCTTACATGACACCATGGATCAATTGGCCAATGTTAGTATGCAGGTTGAGGATGGACTTATTTCTTATTCTTTTAAATAGCCTGCCAAAATCCTCTGAGAAAATAATTGAAACATCGACACTTGTTGCCAGTGATTAGTCATTTGAAAAACTGTCCAGAATCTCATGCAAAAGGGGTAGCGTGATAAGATATATGAAGCTGATTCCAATGGAAAAAATGCATTTCTGTTAACTAAAGGTAGATAAGATAAGATACGATAATTTTATTAATGTTCAACAAATGACCACAAATATGTCAATGGGACTGCTAAGTACATCAGCGTTGTCACAAAGAAGGACTGCAAAGGCTACTCCTATAAAAGCAAGATCAAAGCAGATAAGACCAACAGGTAGAGAAGATAGGGGAAAGAAGACATTGACCTCAAACATTTAGCTGGAAGAGAACAAACAAATAGGAATGATGAGTGTTCCCCTCTGGTTAGAAGAAACTAGTTTGTTTCAGATGTGGCAGACCAAGGCATAAGACTCAGTATTGTGCAGGGTTCCTTTTCCTAAAACAATAGAAAATACTAAAACACGGTTGCTGATGGTAAAGGAAAAGAGAAATTGAAAGAGTCTTTATTTGCCGCATCACAAGGAGATATTGGTGAGTCTAAAGATTGCTGGTGTCTAATCTGGGATGTCAAAACATATGACATCCCAAAAGAGTGGTTTATGACACTTTCAGCGGACAAGGGTAAAAATAAAGTTGTTGCCCCCAGGCCTCGATGATGCACCATTCAAGAACTTTATAACCTTTCTCGAACAGTTCAAGGCCGATGTCGTGGCACCAAACGGATGCAACTGAAGGATTGTTAAGTGCAGAAAATATGAGATGCTATTTATGCCCCAGTTTTGGAGAAAAATCTATTTTCGTCGGTTAGATATATTGGCTATGGAACCAAAACAGCAAAAAACATGAAGGCTGCAACGATCACTGCACCAATTGCAGTGCAGTAAAGCTGTAATTCACTAGTTACTCCAAATGCTCACCAAATCTTGAAAGAACCCAACGGTTATGTGTATCCCTCAAAAACTCCCACCTAGATCACCACTCAATAACCCTTGACGTAGAATTGAGAAAACCACTCAACCACTGGGATTGATGCGAGCAGGATCTCATATATAGAGAGAGAGAGAAATATATAATTATTTGGTTTAATAGTGGAAATATCATTTTGAAGGAAGCAGATACTGTTTAGGGCATATTAATGCCAAATATTATTGCAGAAGGAGCATGCAAAACAAACCACGGGAAATGTGATAAAAATGGCAATCAGAGGACTGCGCGTGATGCTGTAATTGAGCTCAAAACGCTTCCAGGTATCGCTAAAATGAACAAGATAAAGAACAAAAGTACATATACCCACAGAATTATATAATAATGAAACCTCTGATTCAGATAAAAAGCACAGGTCTGAATTTTCTAACTCAAGGTGCGTTACCTCCGAATAAGGAGAACATAAACCCTATTCAAATCCTAAACTCGAGCCGCTGGCGCGATTCTCCTTATGAAGTACTCGCGATTGGCTGGTTCGCTGTCTATATTTGTGGGTCAATAGAAAACGAAGCCCTGGAACTGGTGGTTATGGAAAGGTTTTGTTTAAGAGGAACTATGAATACTATAAACCTGGTTGGGTTGTATTTTAGTGGTAGATTGATGAGAGTGTGTAGTAATTAATTAGAGGTTTAATATATATATATATATTAAAGTTTTTAAAAATATTATAATAAGATTAAATATTTCACATACTTAAGTGATTACATTTTGTAATGATAAAAAAAAACTGTAACTATCAAATTTTCTTATCACAAAATTATTAAAAAATAATAATAACAATAATATAGTTTACTCAATAAAAAATAACAATAATAAAAATAAAATCAGTTCAATTAACAAAAATAATTGCAGGTATGGTTATACATATTAAATTCAAGAAGATTAAATTGAGGAAATTGAGAAGAAGAATAGCATCGCGTAACTAAGAGAATGAGAATGTTTAGCACTAACCTCATTTTTAGTGCAAAACTTGAGAAAAGATTTAATCCCTCTCGCCGCTTCATAGATCTAAGGTTAAGATGGATCTAGGCTAGTATATAGTTTTAGTTGTAGCATGATGATCATCAAAGTCACTTATGGTATCTATTTGTTTTTTATGGTGATCATTCCCTAACAATAACACTTTATAAAGGTGAATTTCTTATTGTGTAAGTGTTACAATAAAAAGATATTTTTCCATCAAATCATCCATAACTTACATCTAGCCCTAATTACAACATATTGCTTTGTCAAAATCATTACAAACTTGTACATGGCCTCAATCATAACATACGCTTTTTGTCAAAATCCTCGAGGACTTGCTCTTTATTGGATAATGATAAGCTTCCTTAGCTTGAGTTACCTATTGCATGGAGAAATGGCTTGAGCCATGAGATAATGGTATATGGGGACTTATACCCCTATGAATGAGGTTGGGATCTAAACCATGGTTTAAAACATCCTCCTCCTGACATAGGGATTGTCCTTGTATATTTATGTTGGCTAGTTTCCCTTTAAGTTTGTGTTCATAATGATGATGATAGCCCTTAGGTCGGGGAGACATTTATAGTTTTTTGTTCTAGTCCTTGAGGCAATGTATAAACTCTAGGTTTGATGTTTGTGGTCTATGCACTCAATTTTTTCATAAAATGCTATATAAATATAATTTTATTCATGCTTAAATTGAAGTGAAAAAGGACATCACCCAAAATTGCACATAACTTCAACTACATCATTCAAACCTTCAGATAAATTAAGCCACGATAAGTTACCTAATATGTTTTTACCTATGTTACCCCCCATCCCCAAGGGTGACAACTTTCAAAGGTACCCTCACAAGGGTGTCATGTTGCGGCTTGCATGATTTGTCTTGTTTGTCTTCCCCGAACCCATTCAAAGTTTATCTTGATCTCCATAAGATGTATGACTGTGTTAGCTCAGTTGTGGTATTGCTCATCCTCTCCCCCCTCTCTCCTCAGATGGTAGATGCATTATGGATGGTACAATATGGTTTCAACATGTTTTATCTTGATGCTCCATGTAGTGATGTTCATTTGGAGGTGATGTTATAACTTCCTAGTTGGTCATGAAAGTGGTAAATGCTAAGTGAATCCAATAGCACTTCATAACATGCACAATTTTATTATTTGCCTCATGGCACCTTGGGGAACATGTTTTGTTTTAGAAGTGTGTCATTTCTCGGGTCAATTTGTACTATTGGGTACTTATCCTTGATAACATTATCTACATCCTCACCATGCTAGACATTTTTCACCTTCCTTGTATCATTTCATTCCTTCCATATAAAAAATAATCCATTTTGAGCATGTATCATTTCTCAAAATTTCAAAAGAAAGGTCTAAAGAAGAAAGCCTTACTAATGAAGCTGAAAAGGCTAGAGGTGAAGAGTTATAAAATCAACCAAAAATAAAATCTTAAGATGCCATCTTGTTATAAGGCCAATGCCCCTAGTCCCTAGCACGTCTATGAATATCTAAAAAAAAGGGACTTGTTCGATAAACTGAACACTCAAAACAAAAGGCATAGATGGGTAGTAAGAAACAGTTCCAAGGACATGTAACTCAATGCTAAGCTCCCTCTCAAAGCCTATTGTATGAAAATCCTAGTTCATATAAGCCAGGTGAACAAATAAAAAAATATATATCCATGTATAATACTTTGAGGGTCATCACATGAACTCTTTCCCTTCCTTTTTCTGTCATTATCCATCTTTTTAACTATCTTTCACCTAGGTACTTGGGAAATATTTGTTGTCCTAAGACTTGGTGCGTGTATAAGGATTAATGGTGTTCCCCCTTGGTAAAACTTAGGCAAATATTGAAATTAAATCTTATTTGTTATGTTGTGTTAAGAGATGTCACGGGGGGTTATCATCTATGATCCAGGTGGATATCGATGGCCACCCACCTTTTTCGGCTGGCTCAAAACAATTTTCTGGCAATTTTGGCAATTTACTAGTTTTAGCAGTTTTTAACTTCTGGGGCCATTTTAAGGGCCCAAATGAAGGTTTTTTGAGATTGAGGTTCTCAATAGTACCCCTAAAATGAATCTCCTTGACGATACCTTTCCAATGAGCTATCACACGCCTAAAATAGAGATCGTATGCAAAAGTTACGACCCCGGGAAGTTGATGCACTCACTTACCCAAACGGGGCCCACATGACTTTTGGCGCTTCATCTCCTCGGGTTAGGTTTTTGGCATTCCTACTTATTGTAAAAAGGCCTTCAGAGCCTCATTGTAATCATCTTCTTGTGAATGAGAGTAGTCGTCACATCTCTTCTCAGAGATAAGCTGCCACCATTCTATCAAATCTTTCACTCTGTATTTTACAGTCTCTGTACATTTATTTCATTAATAGAAATCGTGTATTACTGTATATGTGTGTTTATGGTTGCATCTCTGATATATTTTTGTTATATTATTGAATATCTGTGATATCTCTGTGCATTTATTTATTATATCTCCGATCTCCTTTCGTGCCGAAAATAATCCGGATCAGTGGTATCAGAGCAGGCTGTTCTTGATCGTTTTTTCAGTGCATATCCCCGACGAGGTCCGAGTGTAGCAAGTTGGTTCTTGAGCTTGTCTCTCTTGAGGACAATCGCTCTCGCACACCCAAGAAACCCTCAATGGCAGAAGAAAAGAAAAATGACGGAGCAGACGATCCTATTAGTATGTTGCTTGAGCAAGCTCTCACGCGACAGAGGGATGAAATGATGGAGAATTTTTCCCACATCCTTCAACGCCTATCGATAGCAATAGGCGCATCTTCATCAAGCAACCACTTTGGAGGCACCTCGCCTTTCAAGGTACAGGTTGATTTTGATATTCCTGTATTTGAAGGACAGATAGATGCAGAAGACCTAGAAAAATGGT
>JASDQU010589327.1:12779-23720 GCA_032191745.1 Picea mariana | reverse complement strand
CAGATCATATCTACCTTGGTTGCCACTAGCCTTGTCTCCCTTGCTCAGTTCATTTAGCTGATTGTCCACGAGAGAATCCTCGTATGCTGATTGAGTGAGATGAGGAGAAGGAGGAGTGTCTCCGAAGCAATGGATCTCAGGATCAAGTTCTCCTGTTCCCCCTTCTTCTTCCTCGGCCATAAAATTGTTTTAGAAAGGGGCCTGAACCTTCTGGTCCTCTCTGTCTCTTCCCCTCTCCCTTTGCACAGTCGGGGAAGTAATATTGTTTGGCCTCCTGAAACCTCCTTTGTTTTCAGCATTCTGAGGGCCCTTGTATGCTTTCCTCCTTTCCACCTTCATTCTCTCCATCTCTACAGACAAAGACTTCACCATCCTGGTCAACTCATCCACTTGAGGGTGGGGCACCGATGGGCTGGAAGTTGAGGCTTCGGATCTTCATTTTCTCCTATCTGCGTCATCCTTGTTCCTTAATCTATCCACTACTAATACATTGGATTCCACTTCTATGGCCGCATCTTGCATTTGAGCTAAGGAGGTGGCTCTTCTTTCTCTCAATAAAAGACAGAAATCAGGACCAAATGCACTAGCATAAGAGATCTTGGCCAAGGCTTTTGAAGGATTTATTTCGGCGAGGATCTTGTTATACATATTATTGAATCTTTTGGAGAAGTCAGAGACAGACTCTCTTTCCATCTTCTTCAAAGACCCGAACTCTGTCATGTAATACATGAAATCCTTTCTATCGCCCCACTGCCTCAGGAAAGCACTATCCAGGGCTTCGATCCTAGCAATAGATCCGGGGGCCGATCCTCTAAACCATTTCCTCACCTCACCATCCAGGCTCTAGATGAATACTCTCATCCAGACATCTTCATTTTCAATATTCAGGTTGTCTGCATAACTGTAGAAAGCATCCAAATGCTCTTCTGTAGTTATGTCTCCTTCCCCAGTAAACTTGGGCATATACTTAAAGTAGTCTCCAGCAGGGAGAGGATTCATAGGATGGGGTAGGATTAAGGGAGCATATCTGGCAACAACTATGGCATCCATTCTATTCAGAGGGGGATTAGAACTAGCCATAGGAATATTAGGTGGAGGAGAGCCTGGAGAAGAAGGAGTTCATGAAGGGGCTACTGGGAATGAGTCTCGAAGTGGAGTGGGAAACAAGAGGGGATTTAAGGAGAAGGCTAACAAGATCAAGTCAGCAAGTGTTCCTCTTTTCACAGGAGTGGGGAAATATTCTGCAGTCCTGGGCCTATGCCAAGGTATAGCTCCAGAGGAGAGGGGAGTGACAAGGATTTCTCCCTCCAATCCCAGACCAGGAGGGGAAAATTCAGTAGGAACACTCCCAAAATTCAGGAAACGGGAAACCTCTGAAGGAGGTCTATTAAGAAACTAAGGAGGAGAGAATGGAGTTCTTACAGAAGGAGATGGTGGATTACCTGTTTCAGTGGTGGAAGATTCTTCTTCAGGGGCTTTTCTTTTTCTGAGAACCACCTCTGGGTCAGTTCTAGGTGTAGCTAAAGGCAGCTGTGGATGAGACCATGTGTGTCTACCTCTGAAAGCCACAATTAACATGGCAGGTTCACCACAGTGGATTCATCACAATGGAGTCGCGAGGTTCACAGTGGCAATCTTCAAAATCTCTGATACCCGATGCACCTTCAGAATCAGAGGCTCAATATCGTTCAATCCCAAGGAAAATTCTCAACTTCATCCTTGGCAACGGTGCTAGAAATGTTAGCGTCGGAAGTCACCTCTGGATTGTAGTAGGAGCAGAGCCCAACGCCCATCATTTTATGTCACGATTTGTTTAATGGGGTGATCGAATGGAAGTTAACTCAAGATGATGTGGTTTTAACTCCTAATCTAGGACAGGCATGCATGGGTAAGTGAGGTCTTAGATAACTTCAGACAGTGAGTTGTAGAAAGGGTGAGAAGGGGGAAGACTTGTATAAGAGAAAAGCATAGGTCTTTTATTAACATCAGGTTCCTAACAGACTTTAGAAGAAGGAATCTAAATGCAAGATCTTCTTACATTCAAACGCAGAAAGCCAGAGAAAACAATAATGCCACAATAAATCCTTTATCACAGCATAATTGCCATAATTCATGCGAATCAGTCGATCATGAACTCTCTCAGCATGACATGAAACCATATGGAGTGGGAAGACTGTCTGTCATTAGACAAAAAATCTTACATACCAATACATAACCAGATAACTAGAGTCTGTGCTAAAACTTTACAATTGGTAGCTTCGCTCTACCATCGATAGATTACAAAAAATAAAGACTGAGTCTATATACTCAGAAAAATCGCCTAACAGAGGCATGCTCAGTCATCCAAGGCTTGGTTTCCTTTCAGCCAAATTTGGATAGATATCCTTCATCAGACGCCACCTTAATTGTGCATGGCTTCTGCAAGGAGAGAAGCTGAGCCATTAAGTGCCAAGTTAGCGTGTGTAGACCTCCTATGTCTAATCGAGGACTAGGCATGGCCTCTTTGGAAAAAATGGTACACAGGACCCTCTCGAGCAGACCGCTGGCCAGGCTCTCCATATCTTGCACTTAATGCATGAAGAGAGGTTTCAACCACCCCTTCTCACCTTCATTTACTCCAAGCGAAAACCAGGACCGAGGTCGGATCAAATGGCACTTGGAGATCGCGGTGATTCCTTCTGTGAACATACATGATGCCTTCGGCCCTTCTTGAGAAGTTCTTTTCTTTCCCAAGTGACCACGGGCTGTGACCATGTGATTATTCCCAAAGCGTCCTCGGCGTTTGTGAATGGGAAGGAGCTAATCCTTGCTTCTTGAAATCGTGATGAGCGAAATGTCGAGATGGCTTAACTTGGCGCCGCGTGCCCCTCTATATCTGATGGTCCTGAACACACTCGGTGATGGTGTGGGCCCGGGTCCTGGACACTCCCGACACCTTGCCCATCGGGAATATGAAGATGCTGGACCTTGTTTATCATAGCTGCGATGGGATAAATGCCGATATGGCTCAATTGGGTGCCACGCGTCTTTCTCAAATCTGACGGTCCCAAATTCACCCGACACTGCTCTGGGCCCCAGGTCCTAGAAGCTCTCGTCACTTCGCACATCGGGGATATGAGGGAGCTACTTCTTGTGCTTCGAAATCACGATGGGCGAAAAGGTGGGGAGCCTAACCGCGCACCAGGTGTTCCCTTTAGATGGAGGGCTGAGACTGCTCTTTGATATTGTGGGCCTGACTCTGGGTTCTTTTTGGTGCTTCGGGGTTCGAGGTTTCGAGATGTACGACAACATAAAACCTGCACCCTTTGAACTCACGACCACCGAAAAGCCGACGCGACTAGATCTCACACCACGCATCCTTTGGATGGACGGCTGTTGTCCTCCCCTACATATAATATGGGCGCGATCTATTTGTGCTAATTTTGACGCAACTCTGACATCTGTGATTTTCCGCTGACCATCGATCTACTCCTATGAAAGGATATGGATCGTCGACAACATAATTTCACCCACTTTCTTGCTAGGAAACCTAAAAAATGAGATTTTCCCATGTCGCGCTCGAGCACTTTCTGTGCAACTTGCAAACCTGAATACTCTTGTGCCCAGGACAGTAAATGTTACTAACACCATGGTTCTTAAATCTTGAGGATTTAAACCCCTGCTTCTTGAATCCCAAATTACTTTTCTTCTTCCAGTCCTCATGAGGTTTTGTCTTATTCTTAAATTGCTCATAGCAATACCTTGCTTTCCGAATAGTATCTTATAAGGTCTTAGGTTCATCAAATTTAATTTTGTCCCAGAAGGACTAAGGCAGTCCACTAATGAACCATTGCATATTTTGCTTTTCATCCTTTATGTAGGTCACATAGCTTATCAACTCAAGAAATTTGTTGATATATTCATCTATTGTGAGTTGTTCCAGCTTGACTTCATAGAACTCCTTGGTCTTCCCATCAAAGTATTTTTGTGACAGATACTTCTTCTTGAAATATTTCTCAAATTCTTTCCATGACAAGTCCTTCTCATGGATTTATTTCACATTCCTAATATCCTCCCACCAAATGGAGGCCTTTCCATTCAAGTTGAAAATGGTTATTCGATCCTTTAAGTTTTCAGAGTAGTTATGGACTCTGAATTACTTCTTCAAGCCAAGAAACCAAACTTATGTTTCTTCCCCCTTCTTAATTTCTCCATCAAAAGTGGGTGGTTTGTCTTTCTTAAAGTCTTGAGGTTCATGGCTCTTGGATTGTTTCCTCTTCTCTCTTATCCTCTATGAATTTGAACTAGTTTTTGTACTACAAGATCCCTTGGAGTTGTCAGTTTCCTCACTAGAGGACACTTCCATTAAGTGTCTCTTGGTTCCATGTTGGGCCTTCTTTGAGGTGATCCTCCTTGTGTGGCCACTTTCAAGACCATGATTTAGTATCTCAGGTGGACTTGGAGTTTTCTTAGTATGATTTATGTCCACATGACTGGTTGTTGGTCCATGTTGCAACTGCATTTGTATATCTGATAGGCTTTGCAATAGGTCTGCATTAATTTTAGATTGTTTTTCTTGTTACTTTATCATCCTTTCATTACCATACTTACAACTCTGTAATTCCTCCATGAGGCTTCTTACGGTTTCAGCCAAATCTAGAGGGGTTTCCACCACCGTCCTCTCATCAAATTATTCTTCCCTATTTTGGGAGATTTCCTCCAACTCATGGTGTGTCACCATCCTTTATGTTGGAATTTTCATGTCATCCACTAATTTCTTGAGTGTTGATAAAACATTTTCTATTAGTTCATTGTCTACCAATTTATGAACAATGCACAGTTCAGATTTTCAAAACATATAACAACAATAGAAAGTTTCATTCCTCTTTTCAATAGTGGTTTAGATAGTTTTCTTATGAATGGGTTAATATAGGGTGTTACCCCTTAAAATTTATTTAACAATATTTTGTTTATCCAGCTTGTTCATGAGCCCAAGCAGGTCAAGTGTTGTTGCCCACTCTGATACCAATTTGTAACACACTTGACCCCTAAAGTACCTTATTATGGGATGGGGAACCAAATTTTCACTTTTCCCAATCATCTCAAGTCCTCCTTCCGAGACATCCATCGCCTTCTTCTCAGTAAGATCTTTCCAAACACTACTACCATGCTCAAATCCAAGCTTTGTATGGAGAGATATGGCCCTTCAAGGTTCTTTAATCCTTCATTAATTGAAGTCCCTTACATTCACGTGGCTCCCTGTCACTTGGAACTACAAATTATAATAGTATATGAAGACTCTTCCAACCCAGATTCGACATTGTTATAGCTCCTATAGGTCTACTTGGTTAATTAACCATTAACACAATGAAAACTCACCCTTTACCAAAATCTCCAAGGAAATTGGATTCACTAATATTAATTAACGCCTAAGTCTCCGGACTTCAAAGGAATGCCTCCTCATGTACTTATGAACCCAAATCCCTCGATTTACGATGTCCCAAAGAGGGTACCTTTTCATTTAATTAATTATATTTAAATTGTCCAACAACTTGTAGGAGCGCGAAAGTAAATTTGGGCCTTCGGCCCATTTCGAATCAGCCAATCACACCACTCCAGACCTCCGAAGTTATGAATTCTTGGACTCCTAAAGGATCCACACTTATAAGTGGTGGTGAGATAAATGCATATGGAGGGATAGGTGGGTCCCAAATTTCGACCAAATTAACACCAGCGTCCCAACGTCCCAAGTTCCCTGAAGTTATGAACTCCCGGTGGTTTCGGGTACTCCACCAACTTTTAGGCCAAGAGAGCATGTGCAAGAGGAATGCAACACGGAAGGGGAAGAGATCACATGTGGCCCCATCAATAGGTGACACATTTCACATTCTAATGGGCACATAGGTTCTATGAAAAGTATGGATTAAGGTGACATGTTGCACATCGAACATGGGTCCACGACACCTTGGATGACATTAGTGTGTCATGTCAATCCAAAACTGATAGCCTTCCAATGCCCCTTATATCCTACAGTTGAGATATGTCCACATAGCTCCATATATCTATGGCCTCTTTGCTTCACAACTTCGTCATTCAGGGGATCCACTGTGTAACTTCATTTTTTATACCAGAGTGGTCAACGCGGGGATGACCACGGTCTAGATCCGACAGTCAGGAGGGATCACTAAGTATAATTGGATCGATGGTCCTTTTCTCTTCATGACTTAGGGATTCGGGGGTTCTACCTATTTGACACTCCTTTTCTCTCAAAGTGTTCAACGTCATACTACGCACAACGTAGATCCAACGGTCATGTGAGATCCTGAAGCAACCCCAAATATATGGTTCTCATCACTTCACGAGTTCGACATTTGGGGGTTCCACCTAATTAACACTTATTTTCACCCATAGTGGTCAACATTGTACTGAAAATGACATATATCCAATGGTCATGGTTGATCCCGAATGTCCTCAGATCTATGGTTCTCGTTACTTCACGATCGGTGAGTGGTTCAAGGTTTAATGGTGGGATAGATCCCATGGTCATGGTTAGGGAAACCACCATATTTCGATCAAACTCATTGGTAACTGTAAAAACAGGTTTCCTTCGACTGGTTTCAAAGTTTGTAAGATAATAACATCCTGGAGCTCCAGAATCCTAGAGTTCCGAAGCCAGAATAGCTTAGCTCCTTTCAGACCTAGCGAAGGGTCCCTGGGTCTTGGTCATATGGATCCTCTAACGAATCTTGGGTATGCACACTCAACCCTTAGTCATGACTTGGTTAAGTCAATGGGAATGAACTTTCGGTCACATCGATGGATGGTTTGAAGGAGACGCCCTCCTTCCATAGTGATCTAAAACTGAAAAAGGCTTGTGTGTACAAATTTGCAAGTGAAATAGTTATGTGATTTAGGCAATTGGATCAAGTTGCAAAAACATAAACTTAGTGAGATTTTTTTACTTAATATGAACAACATAAACAAACAAACAAAACCATCATAAGAAAACACATAACACAACAAAATGATAAAGGATTTCACCCCTCTCTTGTGCTACATCTCCTGGTCCATCTTCCAATGGATCATTTTTATTAATGATCAAAGTGTCAAAATTAATGCTTTAGAATTCTCATAATGAAAAATAGATGGCTTCAATGGCTCCAGAATGTCCAAAAACCCCTATCTGGTCTCTTCCTACACCTGGTTTAGCCAAAAACTAAGAAGAAATCACTTCCTGGAAGTTTCTCCTTCAAGCTTGTTGTCTCTGGTCCTACAAATTGCACATGTGCATGAATAACTTAGCTCCCGAGTGTTTTCTGTGACAAAACCCAGCATGCACACCATTTTATATCATGCATGCAATTGTTGCATCGTTAGAGGGATAGATGCCTAAAAGGGCGGAGGATGTGGTCGCTTGGTCCCCCATGTGGTCGGGCGTCAACCTACATTTCCACACCCAACTGGATATCCATTAGATATTTGACGTGTATGGTCATGTGGAAGGTGTTATCACATGAAGTTGCCTTGGGTATTTTATCCCTTAGGTTTTAATTACTATCCTTTAGTCTTTAGGTTTTCTTTATTTTTCTTTTTGTGATTTTCTTAGGTTAGTCTAAACAAATAAAGACTTGGGTTTTGGCTCACTTTTTGGTCCACACATATGATTTTATCCTAGGTTCATTTTATGGTTCATGTCTTTGACTTGTCTTTTGACTTGAAACCAAGCATTATTGACCCCATGATCCTAACAACCTGACAAATCACTCCATCCACTCTTTCTCTTTATCCTTTCCATGTTGTCCCTATGTCCATTAAGGGGGTCAAATCAAATTTTGAAAAGGTCGTTTCCAACTCACTAGGATTTTTCATAGCACACCTTTATCCTATGCTCCTTTACCATAATTATCCATAATCAGTTGATGTCATGATTTCTATTGTTTTCAGATCCCTTGTCTTTAAAAAGGAATATTGAGATTTGGTCATTTATGAGCTTGCTAACTGTTTAAGAAATTTGAATTTTTCTCCCAAGCTCAGCATTGTTGAAATCACTAGTTTAGACAAGTTGCATATTGCACTACGGGATCAACTATTAAAGATGAATTGGAGGTTGATGTGGATGTAGCAGTTCCATAGCTTGTTTCATATATTCCATCACCAGCCACAACCTCCAGGTATTCCTTGAGACCTTTCAACTGCATGGGAAAGTATTAAGATACACCTGCCTCATATTTTGGTAGCACCTAGCACTGCAAATTGCATCCTCTCTCATCCATTTGCATCTATATCTCTTCTTCCACAGACTCTGTAACCATTTTCCAACTGAATTTCACCTATAATAAAGTCAAGCCATTTTTCTTCTGAATTTTGAATGCCCATTCATTCACTTGGCCCTTGTGTCCACACCGTGCTATAGAAATTCTCTACCAAAACTATGCTATGGATCCCTTGCCTCAGTGATGCATTTTCCCTGGATTTGTCAGTGCCATATTATGTCTTCACAAAGATCCTTGCATTATCATCTTGTATCCATTGTTTCCTCCTTTGTTTTATCTCAAAATATATGCTAGCAGTGAGGACACTAGTACTCCCTACCCTTTAAAGATTTGATTACCAGTGTATGGTGGAATAAAATTGAGCAATAGATCCCTTTTTAAAATAGTAGTCCTCAGAGTTTCTTTATCTCATTTTTTAAAAGAAAATACATCAAACCAATCTATTGTTAATTCAAAATGAGTAGGAGTAAAATCCTTGAGAGAGAAATCATTTGACACTATCAATTCTCATAGATATTTCCCTATGTTTGGTTCCTTTACCCCTCATTACATCACAACTTTTGATCCTCTATTTATATCCATTGAGACACCTCAAAGGAAGAAGTCTCACAAGGGAGGGAGTGTGGTCAAGACTGAACCTTCTGACATGAACTTGTTTCATGTTGAGCCAATGGTCAGGGAGGTTTTCCAAAGGGTTGGTTGCCTCTCTATTTTTCAAAACATGCAGAGGGGACACCCTGAAGTAGCAAGGTAGTTCACATTACACTTTGATGGAATTAAGACTAAGGTGGGAAACCTTGAGTTTGAGGTATCTGAGGCCTCCATTGCAGTAGCCACTGAGATACCTAATACTAGTGAGAGGTGGTTCAAATCCATGATCCTCAATGCTTCCTTTTCCAAGGAATTCCTCAAACCAGACTATCAGAAATACAATTTTTCTAAGGGAGTGCATACGATCCACCTAGTTGAAGGTTTTGATAAAATGTTGAATATCATCGAGAGATATTTTACATGTGAGGGAAGGTTTAACATGATATACCAGTATCATATAAGACTCTTGCTACATTTCACTAGTAAGGATGCAATGAATATCCCCTTTTATATTTTGAGGAGTA
This sequence comes from Picea mariana, assembly GCA_032191745.1. Classification (NCBI taxonomy): domain Eukaryota; kingdom Viridiplantae; phylum Streptophyta; class Pinopsida; order Pinales; family Pinaceae; genus Picea; species Picea mariana. Next base: position 14,353 of record JASDQU010589327.1, on the reverse strand, counting down.
TGGGAAAGATGTTTGATAGAGTCCAAGCCAAGTCCAAGGCTGTGGACACTAGTGTGTTCCACTCTGGGTTGATCAGGATGTTGGTGATGGAAGAATTGAAGAAAAGGAACATTCCTTGGGAACGGTTCATTGTCTATGTCCATATGCAACTAGATATGGCCTCTACCCCTCAATCTAGGATGCAGATCCCTTTTCCATCTAGTAGTGGTGCTCCAACAAAAACAAGAAGGAAGAGAAAAATCAAACCCACTACTCAAGACAAAGAAACCCCCAAGGAAATTGAAGAAAAAGAGAGGGAGGTTCATCACACTCCATAGAGAGATTTTTCACCTCCTCCTGCACCTGAATTGGAATAATTCCCTTCATCCACCAAAACCACATCCAATATGGGAAGGAAGTTTCATTTCCCTTCACCTGCTCTAACATCTAAGATCAGAATCATAAATCCTTTTACTAGATCATCATCCCACAAGGAATTTGTTGAAGCAAAAGTATTACCCAAGGCTTCATTTCCAAGGAAAGAGAAATATAATGGTAAAGGAATTGAGAAGACTATTGAGGTGATAGACAAATCCTCTGTTTAGCATAAAGATAAAGTTAAAGCCACTGAGAAACCTATTGAGGTTATCAACATCATCCATCCACCTAGTAATCCCACTTTCAAAAGATTGATCAGACGGCTCACGAGGGCTTCAAAGAAAAGAGACCCAAGAGGTATGACATAATATTTTGAATATTCAAGAAGGATTGTGAGAGAGATGTAGGAGGAAATTTTCCTGTGATCATTGTAACCCTAAGGGGATTATGTTTTTGTAAACATTTTTGTTATTAGAAAATCAAGATATTTGTGGTATCAGATTTTTTTTCTTTTTTTTCTTTTTCATCTTCTTACTTGAATGAATTGTACACCTTAAGGATCATGGTTTCTTATGATTAATGTATTATTGAGCATATGAGGATCTGATGTATCTTTCCTATTATTCATTGTTTATATTCAAGTACCTTGAATGAATTTATGTAGAAATGATCTCTTCTTTATGGATGTTCTGCTTTGTGTTATCTTGTCTCTTCCTCTATCCAATAAACCTTTTATCTAATATGCATATTGATTGATTTTAATGAGAAGGGTGTTTTCTTGAATCCATAGCCCAACGATCTATCACTGATTTTACAGTAGTATTTTCCCTTCTTTGTTTTCTTCTTATTGATCTAGTAAAAACCCAATCAAGTATTTTTATTTCAAGATGTGTTGGGATTGTTCTTTGGTAGTCTAAGAACAAATTATAGTGCTAACATAAGGTTTCAACAATGTGACCAGGGCTGGGGCTAAGCGCTGACCCTTTTCCTCCCGAACCATAGTTTAACTCAGCTTTAAATGTAAGTTTTAATCATATAGGTTAAGAAACAACCATGGGTGGGTTGGTATCCCGTCCTTTGGAAATCCTTTCTAACACCGTAGGTCATGGGTTCAACTCCCATGGACTCCAACAAATTTTTGAACTCTAAAAAAATTATGAGGTGCCATATAGAGGCCCCCAGCTGGGCCACGTGGCACCTTTCCATTCACCATAAAC